>JAHZMT010004554.1:0-11700 GCA_027743785.1 Sinhomidia bicolor | reverse complement strand
ATAATGAGTGGCATGGCTCACAACCCTACAGCCTAGCAATATAACTCTATATAGATAAAAGAAATGCACTACAATCCGCACAGTGATTGTGGTCATTGGTCTTGAATACAAAAAACGTTCAGCAGAATGGGCTCTACCCTACAGGCTAAAATTTAAAATCCAGGCATATAATATTACACGTCAGCCCTCCTACTAGTATTGTAAGCTTTAATTCCCTATACAGCTAACACGGTGCAATGCCGCCCCTTGAGGGTTAAAAATTTAATCTTTGAACAATATTATGTAGCTTAATGCAAACAGCCATTAGAAAAACGTCAGCCTTTGAACTGAACGTAATAAAAGCTGATTAACGGACAAGTACGACTGCAGTCGTTTTACTGCCATGAAACAGACAAGATGGATAATAATACTATAAACCCCTTTCTTGTACATCCCTTTACATTTATAATAGTGGTAAGTACTCTTTCAAAATAGTATGATACGTATACTATGGTAAACTACAGTGTGTTTTAAATTGCAGGGTAGATCTAAAATTGGAAAATCTACAATAATTTTCAATCTAATCGAAAATAAGGACAAATTTATTCAAGGATCCATCGAAAAAGTTTTGTACATCTATGGAATCGATACACCCGAGTATCATGCCTTCAGCGCAAAACATAAATTTATTGAATTTACAGCAGAATTTGATGAAACAAAAATATCCTCGAACATGCTAGTTATACTGGATGACATGCAAACTGCAATTACCGGACCGTTACGAAAACGCATAACCGATTTTTGTACACGGACCGTTCATCATTGTATGTGCAGCGTTGTGATCGTACTACACCATCTATATGCCTCTCCTTTACTTCGAACTATTGCTCTGCAGGCAGACTATTTACTATATTTTCACAACAGCCGGGACGTTTCAATAGTAAACCGCTTGAGTTATGAAATGTATCCCCACTGTACTAAATTTCTTCCAGAAGTATACAATTATATTACAGCTAAAAATAACAGAGCATACCTATTTATCGATCTCTCTGTACATCAACAGTCAAAGTGGCGGATACGAGACAGGATACAAATAGATGACACAACAAATTTCTTTATTCCAGTAATAAAATAGAACTCAATGCGAACAAATCGTCCCACCCCTCTCTCTATGGAATAGGCGAATATTTAAATACATACACGGCAGCTAAAACATTGAAAGGCTAAATGGATTTGGACAATTGGAGCAAATACTGCGAAATATGTAAAAGAAACACCTTTCATAATTTTTGGCATGACTCTACCCACAAGAGAATACTACGAAGTGTCAACATATTCAATGTTAGTATGTATCAAGTGTGTTCAGTGTGTCAAACAAAAGGGAAAGCAGTGTGTGAAATTAGTAAATGGAACCCCAGATTGATATACCTAACAAGTAAGGAAAAACTAAACGTTTGAAAATGGATCTAGAGAAACAAAGGAAATATCTTGAACAGTTTCCAAAGGTCAAATCTAAAAAACTAAAATCAATAATTCAAAAGTCTACAGAAGATGAACTAACATTTTTGTCAGAATTATTCATCAACTTTGACACATTAACAAAGAAGGATCAGAAACTGTTTAAGCGATATAAGAGAATCATCAATCTTTTTTTAAAACGGAAGTGGTCTTATAAAAAGTTGAAAGGCTTTTTTATAAAACATTCGAAACTTGTACTTCTTTTAGTTATAGCGTTCCTTGGTAAAATGGTTGAGGGAGTAATGTGCAGTGCTATGCCTTAAAATGGCTAGTTTTGAAATTTGGAAGGCAGTTCCCCTTTCAATATACAATAGAATAATTGGAGAAATCAATGAAACGAAAGAAGACCCTCCATCAATGAATGTCGACAATATACTTTGTTTAATGCCAGAGAAACAACGAAAACGTGCCGAAAAAATCTTACAAGTGCTACAACAAAGCGATATTAGATGGTCCCAAACATATGAAATTGTACGAAAGGGAAAAATAATTCCAAACTCCAACATTGTCGACATTGTAAACCTCCTAACCAACACCATTCCATCAAAAAATATCAATCGGATTGGATTAGAAACTGTAATACATGAACTGCAAAAGTTGAATGTTCCCTTGACGATTTTAAGTAGACACGGCAGAGACTTGGTTTCATACGACGACGTAGACAAGTGGGTGACTGCAAGTGAATACGGGCTAATACAATCCTGAATAGCAGTAAGCAAAGGTGAGTTATATACTTTATCTACACAGCACCACTTCTTTTCAGTTGAACCTTAAACTTTGAATAGTAAACATGTCAACTATAAAGAAAACATATTTAAATAGGAGGCTCCCAGCTTCCTTTACTGGAGCTGAAAAATTTATAAAAACAAGAAATCCTAAAGCTCGAAAAAAGCATGTAGAAGAAGAATTACTAAAACTCAAAGAGTATTACCAATTTTTCCCAGCACCCAAAAGATTTAATAGAAGGAAAGTACTAACACATTTCCCGAATTGGCAGTTATGTTCGGATTTAATTGATATGAGATCCACCTCAAAAGAAAACAAACCATTTAATTATATCATAGTATTTTGTGACACGTTTTCTAGAAAATTGTGGGCATATCCACTTTCCACTAAACGTCCTAGTCATATTATTCTAGCGATGAAGAAGCTGTTTAAAGACATGCGCAAGAAACCTACATACCTGCAAACTGACTTGGGTAGGATACTAAATGAAGTTTACTTTGCTAATATGTGTTACTAAACGTTTTCATTTTTGTAGGTACTGAATACACGTCACGCCTAACTCAAGACTTTTTAAAGCAAAACAACATACATTGGTTTGCTACACGTTCCGAAATTAAAGGTAAATATAAAATCTATCTCTGTGCTAATATAATAATAATAATATAGTATTAATATAAAATTAAGTTTTGTCGAGAATAATATCAATATATCTACTACTATTGTTTATACAGCATCTATATGCGAACGAATAATTGGGACCTTGCGTCAAAAATTTGAAAGAATATTCATTCACCAAGGAAATAAGAAGTGGAAGGCAGTGCTGAAGGATGTAGTTAACTCTTACAACTCTTCATACCATTCTACAATTAGACACACACCAAATTTTGCACATATGCCCCAGAACACGAATGAAATTTGGAATCAGTTATACATGGAATATGCTGAAAAGAAAACAAAGAAAGCAAAGTACATAGCTGGTAGTAAAGTTAGAATTAGTCTAATAAAGAAGCATTTTGAAAAAGGTGCTACCCGTCGATTCGGTGACACTGTATATACAGTTAAAAGTGTGAATCGTACAAAGCCTGTGACATACACATTGTATGATTCAGACGATGTAACTCCAATTGAAGGTGGATTCTACGAAAAGGAGCTACTACTAGCTACATGATGGAGAACGGTGTCAGTATCTACGTGTCAAGCGATGATACGTTAAAACAGAACAATGATAACACAAGATCCAATTTTCGTGTAAACTTCCTGACCCCAATACCTCTAAACGCTCAATATGAAATAGGTTTACATGAAGTCATCTATTCACCTGTGCAAAAGTTGTTTGGATATTCTGCAAACGATAATAGGATGAGAATACAAAAAGACGACACAGCAGTCATAAATTGTCGACTAACAAAGTCGGGTTCCATATCATTGGACATTACAAAGTTTAATCAAACTGCGATTAAAGCAGGAATAAAAGTGCTGATTCTGCAATATGTTATACATGATGAAATACATTATCAAATTCGGTCTCAGTATGGAAGCGATACATATATAAAGTTAGACTTTGTATTTAGCCAGGTGATGGGCTTTAGTGAGTCTAGCTATTACAAACAAGAGGTACTATCGGAAAAAGCATTTAATTCCCTAGCATATAACGCATTACCACCAGACAGTGTATTCGGCTTTGAAATAAAAAGTACTACAGAGCCACAAGATGCTACTGTGGAAGAACCAGATGAATTGACACTTTCAGACTTTACAAGTAAGCTAAACGAAGCCCTGATTAATTCTGAAATAATGGACCTGCTATTCTCTGAAACATCAATTGGAATAACGTTGAACAGTGAAAATGAGACATACAGAATATACGTATCAAAAAGACTAATGGAAATTTTAGGAGCAAAAACACAGTTTATAGCCCCAGGTTTTGAAACGGAAAGTATCGACTTTTTCCGAGGCTCGAAGAAGCTTATTGTGAAGAGCGTGTCGGTATTACCTCAAATATACAACGTACATAGAGACAATATATTGCGAATATTTAATCACAACCGACATTCTAAAGATAGTGTTCACATTCAATTCAACTCAGTCGTATATTGTCCATTGAAGACTACACACGAACTGTCCTCATTACATCTGCAAATAGTGGATGAAAACGGAAGACAGATTCCTTTTACAAGCGATTTCACCTGTGGTTTATATTTAAAACCACAATGAAAGGTTTGATACCACAGTTAGATCCACAGTTTTCAAACAATATGCCAGCCAGTCCAATGGACACTGAGCGAAGAAGGAATAAACTAAAAAAACGCCGCGTAGTGAAAAGAAAGCACAGAACCAAAACAGACATCATTGGAAGAGGACGTAAGAAAAGAAGGTGCGTGAAACGCAAACTGTAAACGACGAGGACGTGGAAGAAAATCGAGATAAAATGGAGAAAATTACAGATGACGTTGGTTTTAACTACAAAGTATTTTCAACATCAAACATAAAGGACAGCAGTGCTGATCTAGAGTTTGCGGTACATATGACATAATGCATACATTATGTATAATAGAAGGGCATGTATGTAGTACGTAATGAATTAATTGTTCAACAGATTAATGCATTGGAAGGATATGTAATCGACTTTCAAAAAACCTACCTATATTTAGCAGTGAAGGTTTACGAAGAAGATGGGACAGCTCTAACATCGTCCAGTGGAGTTGCGCCAGTCAATTTGTTTGGAGCGGGTTTATTTGAGCAGATACAAGTCTTTATTAATAATGCTTTAGTAAGTTCAAGTAACTTGTATCATACACAAAGCTATATAAAAGCACTGTTGAGTTTACCAATTAATTATAAAAACAATGAATTGTTAAATTCGGTGTACGTACACGATAATACACCAAACACGTTTGATAACAATCAATCATTTAATGAAAGAAAGAAATTTATCGAAGAGAGCAAACTCTGTGAAATCATTGTACCAGTGTATGATGATATATTTTGTAGTGGAGATCTATTGACAGCCGACCTTGATTTAAAAGTCAAGTTGAGGCGCGCTCCTGACACTTTCTCCTTAGTTACTACGGATGCTAAATCATACAAAATATCATTTGAAAAATGCTGGTTAAACGTGTTCAGAGGTAAATCACGAACCCGTGTTCCTGAAGTATTTAGATTTCCAATTGGAAAAACAGATTTAAGAACCTACACCATTCCAAATACTGTTGCAAACTTTACTGCAGATAATATATATCCAGATTTATATTTGCCAGACATACTTGTTGTAGCTTTAATGTCTACAGACGCCTTCAATGGTAAAATCACAAAGAATCCGTGGAACTTTTCCAGGTTCGGTTTAACAAATGTCAATATAACGGTAAATAACGTTGCAAATGATTACATGAATGCAGATCTAACAGATTCCGAATACATGACGGCATATTATAATTTGATTTCCGTGTTAAACCTCGGATATGAAAGCAACGGAATCAATCGTGCAAATTTCTTGAATGGAAATTGTGTTTTCGCTTTTCGAGTTTGTGGAAATCAATCTACAAATTTTGAAAAGAAAGGGAATCTCACAACTCATCTTACATTTGGCAGCACAGGTGCCACAGAAAATGTCACAGCAATAATTTTGTCCCAAGGTCGTGCTAATGTAAATATAAGTAGCTCATCGGTAACTGTATCATGAATTCAAATGAAATTTTATCGGCTTTAGAGTTTATGATAAATAGTAAATGTATATGTTCATATGGACTACTAACACCAAGCACAATAGAATGTTACTTCCAATCGCTTGCACCTAAAATCTTTATTATAAACAGTAAGGAAAGTCCAGGAGAGCACTGGATGTGTATATATAGTAAAGATGGCATACAGCACGAATTTTTTGACAGTTTTGGTAGAGAAATTGTTACATATAATAAAAAATTTCAATGTTTAAATAAACTAAGGCTTTTTGAAAATTGTATAGAATATCAAAGTGATTATACAAATGTATGCGGTCACTTTTGCTTATACTTTATATATCACAGAATTAATAATGTGTCATATAGTGAAATTTTAAAAAAATTTAAGCCGGACAAAAAATACAACGATGAACTAGTTTCTAAATTTTATTCAATTAGAATAAAACCATTTGTAAAAATGAAAATTCATGCACTTAAAATGCTTACATGCAATGTAAAATGTGAATGCAATTAAAAATTGAAAATAAAACCACACTAATATTCTATGTGTATCTAATTAATTCTTGCATAATGTAATTCTTTCCTTGAGCACTTGGAAAGAACAACATTCAAACTCCCATTTCATAACGATGCTTACATTCTAGACAAAAAACATGCGCAATGTATACTGAGGATATGGAGAACATGGAAAATGCGAACAAAATGACAAAACGAAAAAACTAAGTACAAACAGTTCAACCTTATTTCAATCAGGTCGAAAAACCATGAAAAATGAATAGAAAAACATTTTTAATTCGGCAACATGTAAAAACATTTACAAAATTCTTTTATCTTAAACTGCCATTGTGCACATTTTGGCATTCTTTTATTAGATACTGGAGCGTAACGTTCAAAAATGGCATTGAACACAGGAGCAGGAGCTGTGGCGAATCCACCTAGATTTCGGCAGGTAAGGGCATTCAATATAAGTTATTGTTTTACTTTTATTTTATTATAAAAGTTCATGTTTTGTTTCAGCTGCAATGTATTTTCTGCCAAGCCGTCTACTACCAACATAGAGCCTTGCTTCGTCATATAAGCAGAACACACATGTGCATTTACTGTTCAGAATGTACCCCAAATCTCCACACACACACATGTCATCCTATACAAGGAGCTGGAATAGGAAATGTGGATTTTGACCCACACCCTTTTCGTCGCATTAGTTCAGCTTTACAAAATACTGTTCAGGTTTTTCAGTTGGATTTCCATCAAAATTATGTATATATTGAACAAGTACTGCGTGTCAATGTGCAGGATATAAGAACTTTACTTTTTAATTGTCTGCGGTCATACCAATCGATAAAGTTTCAATTAAGTTTTAAAATCTTGATGTTAGAGTTAGGTAGTAGAGGAGAGGAATATAAATATTTCAATTCTTATAACCACCCATTATTAAATATTCACAGTGCAGAAGCGTTTATTATACAAAGTGGAAACCAAGTCATTCGTTTGCTCAATGCGTTTGTTGAGCTAGCTTCTACTTGGAGTGTGCTTGATATCGCGTACTTGCGTGTTAATGTGGCACAATATATTCCCATATCCGGTGGCAGCAGAATTAATCTACCTAATGAGTTCAAGCGTAGGGGTGGTATAGCAAACATACCGTCCAAATACCGTTGTTTTCATTTTGCAGTGATGGCGGCATACTTAAAGCTTAAGCAGCGAGAAAAAATCCAGAGATTATCAACATATTCTCATTTACTTGCACGAAACTCAAATAACAGCATTATAAATTTTAATGGAGTGGGACAACAGGAGGTTACAACACACGAAATAAAAACATTTGAATTAAGAAATCCAACTTTTTCTGTGAACGTGTATGGATATTCTGAGAAAACTGTTTATCCTATAAGAGTTACAGACAAAAGAAAAGAGGTGCACGCTGATTTGTTGTTATATCATAATGAAGCACAACAAAGAGCACATTACCTGTATATATTTGATTTGAGTCGGTTTTTAAACGTATACAAAGGTAGATTTTTTTTCTGTGTTTACTGTTTATCGCGTTTTAAAGAAGAAAGTAAACGGGATAGTCATGAGCAAGATTGTGGAAATTTTGGATGTCGTAAACTAGAATTTTACAAGCAGGGCAAATTTCAGCAAGTAGACCTTTCTTTATATAGCATACCCTCATCAGTCGTAGTGTACTTTGACTTCGAGTCTATAATAAACAGAAATGTATGCAATGGTAAGAACATCGAAGCTGAGGTACAGCCATTTGCCTTTGGTTACATTGTGACCACTCAAGACAGCACTGTCCTTGAATATGGCAGCTACTTCGGTGAAAAAGCAGATGAAGTTTGTATACAGAAATTCAATTCTCTTGCTGAAAAGTATTTACCAAAAATGCAGCAGTATAAAGACAGCTATATATTGAGTGAAGAAGGTGTACAACGAATGAAGAGCAATGTTTGTACTATTTGTGAAAAAGAAATACATGAGAAACCCGTAACCCATCATAACCACAGCAAGTACACTGGTAAGATTTTGCATGCAAAGCAATTTTCTGTAGTTTTTTAAAAAATTTACTGTAATACTATAATAATAATTGATTGTGTTTTGTCAAATTTGTTAGTCCTTGGAATCCCTGGGGGACATGTATTTGGCCCTGCACACAACCAGTGCAATTTACTTGCGAGAACGTTTCGCGAATTATGTTTTTTATCACATAATTTTGCTAAATTCGACTCTCTTCAACTCATAAAAGGTTTAGCTAAAGAAAATGTTAGAAACATATCATGCATAGCCAGGTCGAGTTCCAATTTTATTAGTATAAAATATAATAATGTGAAATTTATAGATACTTATTTGCATGTACCGTTTTCCCTTAAGGAATGCACACGTATTTTGAGAGAAAGTAGTTTAGATCATTTTAAATGCACACGATATGTGTTTTCTAATTATAGTGATAATTTCGATGAACTAGTAAACAAACAAGTATTTTGTTATGATTATATAAGTTTCGACAATATGTTTGAAAAAATTGATAGACTTCCACCTATTGAAACCTTCTATAATTCTTTAACTGAAACTAATATAACTGAAGAAGAATACAGCGGAGCTCAAAAAATGTTTAAGCTTTTTTCCTGCAGTAGCCTAGCAGATTATTGTAAAGTTTACTTGATTTTAGACTTTTGTCTACTTGCTGACGTTTTCAACTTTCATCGCAAGTTATGTATGCAAAGCTTTAGGGTAGATCCCATTCATTTTTATAGCACACCAAGCATGGCATTTAAACTAGCTCTCGGTACGTCCAAAATTAAACTTGAGTACATTACGTGCCCCACAATATTCAACACAGTGAAAGCATCGCTTAGAGGTGGTGTGGTAAATTTTGGTGAACGCTACTGTGAAGCAAACTGTAAAGAGATGGACAATTTTGATGAGCGAAAACCAGTATGTTCAATAATAAATTTAGACGTAAGTGGGTTATATAGCTACGCCATGTTAGGCAAGCTTCCATGTGGAGAATATACGATTCTCTCTGAAGATGAAGTAAGGTGTTTTGATTTATTTTCACCAAAGATTGAAGATGAATATAATTATTTATTGACGGTTGACATTGTCATTGATCCAAGCGCACACGATTACTTGGACAATTTTCCCCCTTTCCCCGACAAAATTGTCATTGAGGAAAAGGATGCTTCAATATTACAGCACTCGCTTACAGATGACAATAATAAAAGCTTTATTGATCAGTTCAAGAACACACAGCTTTCTTTAAACTTGTATAATAAGAACAAGTACGTTTGTCATTTGTACATGCTACAGCTGTACCTTAAGCTTCCTGGAATTAGCATAACGAAAATTCATCAAATTATAAGATATAGGCAGGAAGCATATATGAAAGAATTTGTGGAACAGGCAATAGAGAAGAGAAAAACAACAGATGATGTATCGTTGAAATCCTTCTACAAATTACTCTGCAACTCCAGCTATGGTTACAGCGGTGTCAGAATTGAGGATTTTATTGACATAAAGTTTGTGAAAACCAAACAAGAAGGAGTTAGTTTGATTAGCAAACCCAATTTTAGAGGCTTTACTATTATTACGTCAGGACTGGCTGTATTTGAGTTAAGCCCCCTATCAATCTTGGTACGGAATTTTACTTTTACAGCTAGTGGAGTACTGGAGAAAAGTAAATACCATGTCTACAAACATTTTTATTTTGGTTTTAAAAGTCATTTTATGAACATTGGAGTAGATATGGCTTTACTGTACCAGGACACTGACTCACTGATTTTACGCACTGCGCTACATTATGAACAATTAATAAAAGAACTGTCAAGAATAAGGGTAGACGGTCACGCAATTGTAGATCTATCCTTCTTACCGGATGCGCACCCTCATTATTCGAACAGTCTAAAAAAGGAGGTGGGTACCTGGCATAGTGAGGTTGATAACAATCTAATCACAGCTGTGTGTGTGTTACGTAAAAAATGTTATGCCATGAAAATGCTCGGAGCTTCAGACAAAATACGTGCAAAAGGCATATCAAAGCCCTTGCTACGCTCTAGCATTTGTTTTGACACATATAAAGAAATTTTATTTTCGGGTGGGGCACGAAGAGTAAAAATGCGCATTTTTAGAAGGTTGAATCAAACAATTCAGCTTGTATGCAGTAATAAACTAGCTTTCACTAGCTTTACCACATCGCGATTTCTCCACCCTCCTTTTGGTGTGGAGACAAGCGCATGGGGTCACCATAGCATTTGCGATGGTCAAACACATGAAACGTTAACTGACGACTAGTTTTCGCGTTGTGGTCATTCCTGTTTGATACAGCAGAAAAAGCAAATATAGATATTTCTGATGTAGCTTTGCATGTTATGTTTGGAAATAATACATTTAAGTCAGTATAGAAATAGATATTTAATTAAAAGTGGCTTTTAAATTATTTTAGTATGTACTAAGCAAGTGTGTAAATTTATTAAAAACTTATTCGATTTGTTTCAATACTTTTAGCTTTACAATGAATGTTTCCCTGCAAAACCTTGTTTGTCTTTTCAATTTTATAATATTACATTTAGAACTGATACAATTGATAAATTTTTAATTCCTTCTTTGTTATTTGTCTTACACATTTACTTGCATTACTTGATACAAATTCAACACATTGTAGTGTTTGTGTTGGTATAGTTCATATATGACAATGATACGATATACTGCATATGAAGAGGGCTGGATTATTGCACTAATTTTTGTATTTCATTTTGTAGTGTCTAGTTTATTTAAGAGATTATGTAGACCAAAATGCTATAGTGGAACTTTATTTTAAATTTCAGCCTGTAGGGTAGAGCCCATTCTGCTGAACGTTTTCTGTATTCAAGACCAATGACCACAATCACTCTGCGGATTGTAGTGCATTTCTTTTATCTATATAGAGTTATATTGCTAGGCTGTAGGGTTGTGAGCCATGCCACTCATTATTTGTTTGCTTTGACTTCAAAGACATAAAGGTATTACATAAGTATTACATTTGCAGGCTGCATTGTTTGTTTTAAACAGCTACACAAGTCGTGTGATAAGTGTTTGGTGTGATTTCCTGTTTCCATGGAGACCTTATATACTTTGCACTTTACTTCGTTGTTGTAGCCACGTGCTTTCTCTTTTACGCACACTGTATTTTTATATATATTTTTTACTTACTGTTGCATACTCTTTGTTCTTAATTAGATATGTAGAGTAGTTCATATTATTCATATGTGTGTAAGATGTCGCGTACTGAAGTCATAAAACGAAATGGGAAGTAGACGTA
>JAHZMT010004553.1:0-22141 GCA_027743785.1 Sinhomidia bicolor | reverse complement strand
AAATCTTGCCTAATTGACCCAAATAACTTTAAAATCTTGCAGAATTGATTCAAATAACTTTAAAATCTTGCCTAATTGACTCCGTCACATCTTTTTAAAAGTTTACTTTTTTATTATTATTATATATGAATATAATACGTAGGCATGTATGTTTGTTTGTTTATTGCAGCCTGCTACATACATGCCAGCAACAATAAGAGAAAATAATGATAGCGTTGCTACTTCTTTAACTGTAAGCAATTGGGGATAAGTGTTGTTGTTTGAAAAGAAGACTAAACTTCTTGAGCAAAAAAATGCATGCGTGCGTTCACAGGACGCTTCGCTTTTTTTTGAGACACCAGCGCAGCGGATGTACCTAGATAGACAATAACAACTAACAAGAAGCAGAAGGGGTATAAAGTATAATTTCCAGACCAGACAAGAGTGGACTACCACTGCAAAATGCTGCTGGTCGACTACATGACAGCTTAGTATTTTAACTGCTACGCTTCTGGTGACCAGAAATAACTTTTTTACAAGTGTGACTCATAATGGATTAAAGTGGATTAAACGATACAGCTTGTTACTAACAAACATATCTTGTAAAATGATGCATTGTTGTTTCATATGTACACAAGATTAATTAATCATTTTATATATCTATAAATTCAATGGAAACTCTACAACGAAAAGTGCTCAATTAAAATAATAATATGTATACTGACTGCAAATGCTGTGCTTATCAAATCAATTTAATTTGAAAAAATAACTGTCTCAATTTTGTTCTTCAGTAGTGCCTCAAATTTTAAAAAAATCTTTCAGCAAACTGTGAAGGAAGTGATAAATGTTAACTGGACATTGTAAGTATGGATGAAAGCCTTTACAAAATAACAAAAGACAAATATCCGCGTGTTCATTAGTATGTGTTGCTAGAAAAGCCTTTTGTTGGGTATGAGAAATTGATATATTCTTTTAATTTAATAAAAGATTGAGGACAGAATAATACAATTTAGAATTTGTGTTTGGAAAGCGACAGCAGAACAAAGTTTCCTCGTGTCTGTGATCCACGTTAGCTTGGAACACTTAGTTAGTTGGCCATAAGTGAAGGAAAAGAGTAAATGTGTGGTCGTGGCAACTATTATAGTCAATGTATGGCTCATGAATACCACGCTGAGTAGAAGAGACCATATAATTATTGATTGAACGGGAGAACCCAAGTTCATGTGTGCAAGCTGGTAGCCATCAGTTTGGTGAATAACCATTTGGAATTGGAAAGTAAATTAGAGCTGTAGCAAAGTTTGGGCTGTTTTGACTGTGACAATGCGTTTGTGGCCTTAATGCCCCATACATAATTGCTACTACAATACGCAAAGTCTACAAGGTGTATAGCGTGTGACGAAAACGGAAAGACCATAATACAAATTTCCTAGACCACCAAATAAAGTCAGCTAAGCATATGAGTGAAAACTGAAAACTACATGGGCGACGTTGTAATTACAGCATAACTTACGAGCTAGAGTAATTATACTTGGCATTCTTGGCAAACACACATAGATTGATGAGAGGCTGCTTATTGTGTTGTTCTGAATTATTGAATCTTCAATTGAACCCACCACCACTACCACATTCTCCCAACCAACTTAATTCAGGTACGCGTACTAGCGTACATACATTAAGCACGTGCTCTACTTACTTATAACAGTTGGACTGGACATGGTGAAGTACTATTAATTTTTAGTAAGAAATCTCTGTAATAAACCCAATTCTCCACCTTTATTAACATTCCGTAATGTGACCACTAGTGAATGTACTGTGTATGTGAAGGAGTATCTACAGCTAGCTCCACTTGTCACAATAAACACCCGTGACGTTAAAAGCTGATGTGGAAAGTTCACTTCCAAGAATCCTATAAATACCAAAGATGTAGGTGTAATGTTATTGTGTGGACAGACGATATGAGTGTGTTTATATCAGAGTGTCGGTGAGAGGAGGAAGGAAGGAAGAAGAAAGACGGTAACAACAGCAACGGTAAAAAATATATAGTCTTGTATCCACTCCAGGCTTGTGTATATGTGCGGCTAGTGGGGCTACACATGAAAAGACGGTTTTTGTAGAGGATCGATTCAATCGATCGATGATTAGTATGTGTCAGGGTTCTTGGAAGATTGTGCGAGTAACGTTGTTATGATTATGATAGATAATAAAAATGTGAGACTTAATAGGAACCAAGTAATAAAGAACCACCGTTTCTGGTAGCCTGTCATTGCCCTGACTGCTGGATCTTGTAGTCAGTGTCACCACGTCACTTAAATTTAGGTGTGCAGCCTTGTAGCTTTATTAACTTTAATATTTCTCACGTGTAATATATTTAATTTTTCATCAGTTTTTTATCGGTTTGGAACCGTGCTTGTGATCTGGTTGTTTTCTCGAATCGTTTGTGAAGTTTATTGTGAAACTTGAAATTTATGTGCAATTAGGAATTTCTGCAATATTGATTTATTTAAAGAGTGCGGAATAGACAAACTCTTGACCCACTGCATACTAAACCAGGATGTGATCTACACTAGTTTGATTAAATACAAAAACTGTACTTTTGTACCATGCAATGTAGCTCTGTGTTTCTTTGTGTACCAGCAACTACCGAGCGTCTCGTCCAACTAGCATTATGCAGCAAATTTCAATAATGCTATACATCATTTGCGCAACAATGCATTAAATCAATTCATTAAAAACTTTGATTTACAGTCTCTTACGTTTGACGTTCGAGTATTTGCTTTTAACTTCAAGTATTACAAACGGCCAAATAGAAAAAGAAATATTGTCTACTGGAACGGGTGAAAAAAACTCACCTTTGTTTTATTTAGCCTATCTACTCTCTGTAATTATTATTGCATGCTATAAATATTTGGAATAGCAGACAAAAAATATGCAACTAAGCAATACATGTATAGAGTACCACTGCAAATTAGTTGTTCACTTCAAAAGTTCTCATAAGACAACAGAGGGTGTAAAGGTTTTCATGTGATTTTCAATAAGGCTATATAGCAAAATACTAAAAAGCTGAAAACTAATTTATAAGAAAACTATTGTAATACTAACTTATTAAATTAAATTAATTATTTCACTGATAATTATGCAAAAGAATCACAAAAAACAAAATGTCTAGCAACTATTGACTACTGAGTGTAATGGCAACTTTTTTCTAGAAAGAATTGTCCATATTTGTAACTTTATAATCTTCACACTCCATGAGCTTACGGCTATCGACAAGGCTGTTATGCCAATTTACATTACTCCAAAATTACTAATGCAGTGGCTTATAGTATACTAAAAAATAGAATAAGGGTAATTTTTTGTATTGTAACAAAATACTTCGCGTATGATTTTCAAATCAATAGTAAACCACTCCATATAAATAATAACAAAAGTGCACACAGTAAATCATATTCAATTTTTTTAAATAATAAAAATTAAGCAACAAGCTTATTATATGCCTTTACATTACGTAGCCTTAAGTTTTCATAGATAGGAAATACGTTTTCTGATTTTGTGATACTGTGTTTCGGACTAAAGCTCTCTACTTTCATGTATTGTCAAACTTAATATTATGTAAAATATATGTAAAGTTTAACATACTTATACCAACCAATTATAGCTCAGAAAAGAACCTCCAAAACTTGGAAAAGGTATCTTGTACACTGCCGACTGTATATATAATAATAATAATAGGCTATTAGCACAACAGCACTTTACAATTTGTAGTTTTGCATTGTTACAAATGTAAGAAAATTAGGGATAAGTAATTGCAAAATCATTTCTACTAACGACATCAACAGCACTTTCATTGCATCTAGTCTTCCTAAGAGCATTATCTATTAAAACTAAGTATTGTCGCGTGGCAAATAAAAATATTATAATAATAATTATTATTGTAGATATATTTCGAGGTACGAAGACATAAATAGTAGTGAAAAACTAGACTTTTTGTATAGAATTTACAGGCCGTATATATATAAATATATATTATACTGTATGTTATATCATCTCCGTACTCCACGTTTAATCGGGTTCTCTTTTTGGAGGACAACAAATTGTAACAAGTTTTGGTAAATCAAAATCAAAACTCTTTTCTTGAAACCGCCTTTCAATTTTCATACTTCTGTATAGAAAACTAGAGGAAAAATATTAAGGTGAGTGCCAAATAAGATATGTTAAACTGAAGATTTACACTAGTTTGTACAAATGTTGCAAATTCTCATTTCTCTCGGCTTGTTCCATACTTTTCCAAGTTTTCTCATGTCAATGTTTCCTGGGCTTTTTTTCATTTAACTCTCTATTTGGACGCTATCCAATGTTCATTGAAAACCCCAATGAACGGTGCTGTAAACTACGTACATTGATCACAAAGAGGGTAGCATTACAGCATCCTTGTTTGGTGTAGTAAGTAGTGTATTGGTAAAGTAAAGCAATTATTCAAATACCTAGTACACAAATCTAAAAGATTTGCAAGTTATTATGTTAATCTAGGTGCTCAATATCCTTAAAATTGATTCAACTGTTACTTTTCCATTGTGACCCCAATTGTACAAAAGAAAAACCGTCGTACTTGCTCCTTTTGAACTAAAAAACTGTTTTTGGAGCCTAATCTGAGGAAACATGCAAAATTTCAAGGATATTGACATGATGATATTATTGCATACTAATTCAATACCTACTACTTTTCAAAGTGACGCCAAAAACGTCTCCGTGTTGCGTTTGTTGGATGTGCGTCCTATCCTACCATATATTCTCTTTATGCTCTTTGTACGTAGTAGAAAATGCATGCAACGTGGAACAGGAAATAGTATAATAATATACCTATGTTGGCTTTGGCTTCCATGCAAGTGGCTTTTTTGTTTCAAATTGGTACACAAATATGATATTGAAATGAAGTAATTTTCAAGTTCTGAAATTTTACAAGCAAAGTCTTTGCAAATATTATTCTGCCTGTATGTAGTAGTGGTAGTAGCGTCAAATATACATATGTACATATAATATATAATTATAAAATTTATTTATAAACTCTCATCCTTCCCTTTGTCTTTTACAGACTGTTGAAACCGAACCACCTATACATCTCCCGTTCGTCATACTATACTGACTTAAACCTAGCGCAGCAGTCTCACCATGACATAAGAGAATAAGACAAAAAATGTTTTGGAGCTTTGAATGTCAAGGATGAACACATCGTTGAACTTCACCATCGCAATTTTCCAGCGTTAATTAAACTAATCTCTGTTTATTTACATTATATACGTTTTTGCTACCGCTTCTCCAAGTTCCAGGTCTGTGCCGAACTGACAAGGACAACGCAGACAGTCCACAATTTATATCCGTAAACGACTACGACCTCCACACCTATATTGAATGCATAGGTACCAAAGTCACCATAAACTTAGTGTAAAATAGAACACAAAGTACCTCTGTTTCATTTTAAAAAATCTGATAAAAATAATAATAGAGCACCGTGTCGTCGCCAGTAAGTAAAGGACGTGTTTGTGCGGTATTCGCAGAAGTTGTGGTGGCTTAAACTGTTTAATACGTGATTATCGTGATACCGAAATAAGTTCGTCACAAAAAATGTCGTCATCAGCGAGATACTGTGAAATACCTCGGGAGTCAACCCACCACTACGTAAGTATAGCAAGCATCTTTTCTTTTTGGAAACTAGATAATATGCATAATGCCACTGCTACCAAACTCGTGTTCTGAATTCTGTGTATCAATATCAATGTATGAGCAGACACGACGAAGTAATAAGAATAAGACGCAATGAAAAGTAGTAAGCGAGGTTGCCAATATTGGTTTTACAGTGGTGATGGCTGCCAATCTTTCTTCAGCCTTGTGACTTGCGCGTTTTCTGGTTTACCATTTTCAGCTTTTGTCGTCTAAACCTGATATAGTGTGCATAATTTGATTGTGGACTCATTTATTTTAGCTATTTATTGCTTAAAATTCAGTTGGCCAGAGCTGTCCAGCAAGAAAGATTTGTTTTTGTTTTTGTCAGACCAATAATTATTGGTGATATCATAGATGGATAGTCTTCAATAGGTACAAACACAATACAAATATTATGTATTTTCAAGTCTAGTGGCATTACTAGTCTAGTCATTAGGTAAATTAAAGTGCACAAATAAATTCTAGGTTATGGTTTTACTGATTTCAATAACTTTAATTTAAACCATACTAGTTTGTGCACAAAACGGGCAGATTTAAAAACATCCTTGCATTTTTATAAGCTTTTTATTCAGCTTTACAATTGGCAATTAAATACGTTTACAACTTGATTTATATTAACTTGAGAAAGCAATGTTGCATAGTTCATTTCGCCCCATACTAAAAGTTCAAGTAGAAAATTAATTATTTCCTACTTGAACTCTGCCATTTTACTTTTTTGAGTCGATAAAAATTAAATCTTTCTATACATAACTAACCATGACTCACATTAATATTAAGCAATAGCATGTTTTTTCATTGGATGCTATTATTGTTAAGTGGGTATTTTAGAATGTCTTAAATCATACATATTGGTTAGATAGTCACGAAGATGTTTCATTCTTGAGTATATAGTCGGTGTGGAGACGGAGAGTAGTGTTCAAACTGGTTAATGTGTATTTAATATTTTTCTTCATTTTACAGAGTAAAACCCTAAGGAAAATGTCCTGTTTTGACACTCGTCACAGCAACCGTGAGCGACCTCGATTGTCAAAAAGCATTTTCAGCACAAAGTAAACTTAACATAAATATATTCAGAATTAGGTATATATGATGTATGACGTATTTTGCATATTTACTAATTAACAATCTGAAATTTTTTTATTTTAGCTCTTTACCCCGTTCCGGGAGACACGCAATTTCACATGTATTTGAGGTAATGCGGGTGCCACCAGAAGAAGTCGCCGCCCAATTTACGCTCATTGACCATGAGCTCTTTGTTAAAATTGATCTGGAGGAGTTGATAAGCTGTGGCTGGATAAAAAAAGAAAAAAATCAAGTTGCTCCTAACGTGGTAGCTTATACCCGACGCTTTAATCATGTAATGCTTACCTATTTATTTATACTGATTTTTCCAGTATATTTATTGACATTCTTGTCTAGCCAGTTGATAAAAACCTTGTCATTCTATTTTTCAGGTTAGTTATTGGATAATTGAAGAAATCCTCAATCATGAAAGTACTAAAGCGAGAGCAGAAGTAATTTCTTATTTTGTGAGAGTATGCAAACGCTTATACGACTTAAACAATCTTCACTCTTTGTTTGCTGTAATTTCTGCCTTGAGAAGCGCCTCAATCTATAGGTAACTTTTCATTATGTCAACAAAGTGTTATCACCTACCTCAGGAAATTTATGTTCTGCCTCCATTCACTTTCTTGTGTGCTCATAAAAGTTTCAATTAATTTGAATAATTTTCGTGTAGACTAGAGATTACGTGGTCTTACGTGCCAAAAAAGGATAGACAAGCAATTGATCGTTTTGCTGATATATTCTCTGACAAAGACAACTGGTCGAAGCTGCGAGAGATAATGGACTCGTTGAAACTTCCTTGTGTTCCATACATAGGTATGTGTGCATCATATAAGCATATCACACAAAGATATGTTCCTCCATGCTCTACCGTTTTAGTATTAAAATGTTCTTCAAAACTAACGCCAAACCAATTCTGTTTTTTAAAAAATTACTTACAGGGGTATATTTGACCGACTTAGTGTATTTAAGCATGGCAAATCCATCATGTGGATTGAGAGAAAGTGCAGCTGCTAACAATATCTTCCGAATTTTAACCATGTATCAATCCGAATCAAATTATACGCACCTTCCTAAAGATTTTACTCTCAAGTCACAACTTCTCTCTGTTCGCTATATTGATGAGCTTCTAAAGTTTGTGGAGGATGACAATTTTAAGAAATCTCTTCAACTAGAGCCACCATCTTCCAATCAGTCTCCTCAGAAGTTTGTACCAGGCCACAAGAAAAATAGTAGTTGGGGTAACGGGTATGTTAAAATATAAATATTCTAATAGTTTTTTTACTATTTATCATAGTATGTTAAATTGTAACTCTTTGGTTTGTATGAAATAACGGATTATAATGTGCATTTTCAGGTCTAAACTGGCAAATATAAATAGCGGACCCGACTCGTCGAGTTCCGAAAGTATTAGAAATCTCATTGATGACTCACTGCAAGAAAAAATTGAGGAAGTCACACTTAACATTGCACAACTTCCGTCCACAAATGACGATAATAGTGGGGCTGACATTACCCTGGAAGGTTGCTTACGACGGAAAACGCTCTTGAAAAATGGAAAAAAGCCTCCAATGGCAGCTTGGCAGCGTTATTGGATTCAGCTATGGGGACCAGTTCTTTTGTATTATTCATCAAAGTCACTGACCGGGTGAGCTTCACATTTTTTTGTAACGCAAGCCAAACATTCGTTTGAAATAAATATGAAATATGAATATAATATTTTATCGGTACATGCAGAACGGATAGATCAGATTTTAAGATGGAGCCTTGTAAAATGAAATCAATCGTGGGATGGTTGGTACAAATGGGCGACGATCCATTGCACCCAGACTCTTTTCATCTGGCTGACCCGAATACTGGTCAGTTTGTAAATATATACATATATATGAAAATATCAGTTACTTGGGATATCCATTTTGTGCTAAAGAAATACATTCTTACATTCTCTCTTGTTTTAGGTACCATGTACAAGTTCAGAAGTGGAAGCACGCCTCGGTCTTTAGTTTGGTGTCGCAAACTGCAAGAATGTCAGAAGAAACGTAACAGACAGGGAAATCTGATCCGATTTGAGTAGATTAGTTCAGTATATTAGTTATTTACTACAGTTCTTTTGAGAAGCGGTCGCAAATTTAGAAATATGTATTACCAAATCGCAAGCTGCAATTTTTTTTCAATCAACATAAAAATCTCTCTACAAATATTTGTTCAAAGAGTTTAAGCATTGTAATTATGAAGAAAAACAATCTTTTGTGTTCACTGTGACGCTTGTTGCACATACTCATTTCCTACATAACTTTGTACCTTTAGTTTACTGAATATTGAAAACTTAAAAAAAAGTCAATAAAGGTGGATTCCAAAAACACATTCCCATGAGAAATCAATCATTAATGCTTGGCTTTGAGAGTTCATTCTAAAATAACAAAAAAGAATCAAATACAAAATTGCTCGTCATAGTATTGACTTGAAGCATAAAGTTCATCTGCAAAGTATCTTTTATTGTAGCTAGTACAGAGCACGTTTCAAAGAACTACACACTGTTTGAAACATGGTCTTAAAAATGAACATATATATATATAGGTATATATATTTCATAGAGTTACATGAAATTAACACAGAAATTTGTAACAAAATCTTCAACAACAATAATAATTATAATAGTAACGTAAAACACGTTTTAGGAGCGAAACTTTAGCACTTGTATTTAGCTTAAAATAACGAGTTTATATTCGTACGTCTATATACTTATTGCATTGTTTATGTTTGCACAATTTGTATAATAATAGATAGACTATATGTATCAACATTGTTAATAATTGTAAAGCCTTAAATGTGCTGAATAGAGTTTTAAAACCTTATAAACTATTTAGTACTAAACCTTAGAACTATATCAACCGGATGCATAATTCCAAAAAGCCGTTTGTCTACAACTTAACTAATGTACGCTGACCAAGGAACGCACCGGCAATAATTGTTACCGTATGTACGACTGACGTTTTCTAGCGCTGCATTGTGTATAATTTAACTAGCTGAAAACAAACCGCTGTTGCAACGAGTACCCATATTTTTTTATTAAAAGCGCTCGAAAATTGCATAGATATTTTAACAAAAGCATAGATAAATATGATAGACTGCACAACTTGCTTCTACAAGTTGTAGTACTAGTGCCTCTCTGCACGGTTTGCTGAATAATGTTTGTTTTTCATAAATATTGAAATTAATTCAAACGAATTTTCTTATATAATATGGTATAGATTATGCAGTAACACATTATGCTATCGACAAGAATTGAATACTGTGTAATTTTTGTTGCGAGGCGAGGTAAATGTTCTATGTACAGTTGAGTTAGAGCATTAGAGAATTCACAAAGTTTGATAAATACACAAGATGGTGTGAACTGTCCGTTTACAAATATGATTACTCCACTCACACACCATTTCTAAACAAATATAACTTAAATTTATTTAGTTGACTATAGGCGGGGTGAAGATTCAAGCTAACCAGAAGGTTTTCATATTATATTGGTGTTTTCCGTCAACCGAAAAAAAGTAAAGCTACTAATCGACTAAAACAGGAGATATGGTACCGAAAACATTTTATATCACAAAAGGTACTATAATAGGTAGATCGTAAATATACAAGAAGACTATCAAATTCTAAATCTTCGTTTCTGGCACTAGCGACTCGGTAGTTCTGGAGATGATTTTCACTGATGAAACTTTGGCCTGCTGATATGCGGAGAACGTGTTCTGACCAAGGAATCTATTAAAACAAAATGAAAGGTGTTAGTTATTCAGTACCTTGACCATATATCTTTACGACTTTTTTACACTTTCAAGGTGAAACGTACTTCAATATGACGTATGTGCCAATAATACCGAAAACAACAACGAGTATTCGATACGGTGGAGATGGCAGAATATGACATAGTGCCCATGTAGACATAAAAATTCCCGAGATAGCGGCTATCATGAGAGAAAACCGTAACCAATGTGCAGCGGAAACTTCAGTACAAGCCGACCACGACAACGGTTTTTCTCTTTCCAGCTTATATGGAGTTTTGCATACAGAACAGCACGCAGGTCCGTTCGCTGCTGCGCGCTAGAATATACAATTATTAAGTATCAACATTTAAGAGATGTTTCTATTACATTTAACTGTGACTAGAAGATGGATAAACAAGAGGAATATCATATAAGGATTATTGTAGTAAAAAAAGGTATGTACTTGAAGCAACCATCGACGAAGACATTCATGATGAACAGTTGCGACATCTCCTCGACATTCACATGGTTGAATGAGTGGGCCAGCATCTTTACGCTCTGGGTCGTAGCAGAAGTAACAGCCAACATTATCAGACAGACTATATTTCTCTTCTGCAAGAAAAATGCATTTAAATTAGTTTCCGTGCGTTAAAATAAGATACTTCTAATAGTTTTACATTTAAAAAATATGCATTATCGATTTTGAAACATACGTACCTTGAGTATCCGGATTAGTTTTTGTCGGGGTTTTGAGGTAGTTTCTTCCCTCCACTGGAACCCTGATTAGTAGGTATAATATTGCACATTACGCTGTATTCAATGAACAGAGAAACATTTACCAACATACGTAGCAAGTAGAAAATAATGACGTACTTATCCTTCCAAAACTCTCCCAAAATGTCGGACAAAATAAACAAAACGGTAACCAGTAGCATGGATGCTTGTGAAATAAGACCCAGTCTAGACTGGTTTAGTTGTGATATATCGACAGGTTGCTTGGAGTCATTTACCTGAAATATTCAAATATTTGCACATGTAGGTAAGAATATTAATTCTATTGTTCGATTCCATTATTACTATTCCATTATCTATACAAAAGTCAAAAGAACAAAAAATAAAGGGTCATCATGCCTGCTGTCCGCCAACTAGTGCCATAGTGTCAGTTTTATTAGCCGCAGGTCCAAGCGTTCTGCTAGGACTAAGAAGTAAAAATCCACCACGAATCTGTTGGGTTCACACAGGTGTGACAATACACAAAAAAGTATTAGTAAATAAAATGTACAACTCACTCATAAACGAATAAAGGTTGTTAAAGGTGGCGGCGGATTAAATTAAAATTTTAAAGTCATTCAGAAACATTAAAATTGGAGGAACAGTTGAAATAAGAGTAAAACAATACGTCAGAGTCGGGAAAAAGAACCAAACTGGAAAACTTATTAGGTATGTTGCTAAAATGAAAATGTCATAAAACAGAAGAACTGCAAATTCCTTACCTTAAAGTATACCTCAACACCATAAATAAGGAAAAACACGACTACAATAAATAGAAGAACTGCATAGCAACCATTGAAGACGTTTAAATAATAACCCTGAAACGCAAAAAAAATGATTTTTTTAAAATAAGTAGAAATACAGACAAATGACTGAACCAGAAACATATTGACAACGTTTCAAATAATTATTGCTTAATTTTTTTAAGTTACTTACTTTTTCAGTTTCATTGGTATTAGCTAGTACTAGTAATAGTTGTGCCAATAAAATCGAATACGTTATTACGTTAAAAGCGAGAAATCCAAGAAATGACTTGGAAAGAAATCGATGAGATTCAAAACATACGTTCCGAAGATGGAATACCTGCAATGCAAAAAGGGATAAATATAAATTATAGGGGTATTTACGCATCTAGATAATTTAATTACAGAAGTGTGCACACTACTGTTATTATTAAAATTACCTCAGCCCAAAAACATACTATCAACGAGGACCCCGTCAAAAGAAGCGGATAGTATGCACTCAGAAGACTAAGTAGCCAATCGGATGCAACCGTTGTCTAAAATGGAGAAATACCGTCAATTGTTCAACTCTAATTTTAGTTGGTAATAACATTTATAAAAGCGTTTTGAAACAGATATGAACTTACGGACGCAGCAAAATAAGCTGCTCTAATTGACGCTGCCAAAAAAATTATTGCATATATCACTTTGGGAGTGGTAGGACTAAACGCCTCCCGTATCCTATTTCCTTTGCTGACTTGGCGACATGACATGGTGACAGCTATCGTTAGCTGACATAATGAGACAAGAGCGACTAATAAATAAACTGATGCCAAACCAATATGGTAGTTCATATTAACCCCACCACATTCTTCTCCGGAAAATTGGATCTGTTCAAGAATGGCAAAATAAAGATAAATTTGCAGGCTTACTTTAGTTTAGTGCATGTCATAAGATAAAAATGCTCAAGGATATATTTTTTTACCTCACAGAAACAAGTGCCATTTAGGCAATCACCATGACCAGAACAATTGGAGGAACACATGCCCCAAATTATGTCTGCATATAGTTCATGGAGAAAAGTCGCCATTGAGAATACACGATCTTCCGAAGAAGTCTTAACGCCTAACGAAATAGTTAATATACGATGCGGAGAACGAACTAGCACAAGTTAAACCTGTGAAAAACAAGAAACACCAACAATGTATACAAGGTTCCATTACAACTCATTCGTTGGTTTTGACATGAAGCCACAACTTACAAGTTCTAGTGAAACAATATTAACATAATATTTAACTTTGCTAAATGGTAGAATTAATTTCAAATTTTCTGTACTTCTATTGATTATTGTCAACTACTAGAACCCGAAAATGCAGAATATTGTATTTTCAAACTTTGTAGCATTAATATTTTTTCGTTTATAAAACAAAACATCGTCTTTTCTATTTTAACAATTATATAGCTACTAATAATAATGCCATGAATGACTAGTGCGAAAATGAAGATTCCTAAAAGAAACTCTCAGTAAACCTGTTTAGCAAATAATGTTACGGAATGACATAAGCTAATAATTCTCATTACAACTATACTAGTAAAGTAACACAGCCCTCATCATTAGTTTTTACAGTTTAACATTAGGCTTACACAATGCTTTCTTTATTAAAAGTAAACTTACAAGCTCTTATATATGGGTCGCAATGGAACTTACATTGCATAAGAAATATATTATAATTATCATAATCTGTTTATTTTGTAAATAAGCCTTTTGCATAATGCAGGCTTTATTTTTAAGTACATATAGCGCTAAAAATATCTTTCAACTAGAAAAAGATTATTCAAAGTGGATTTTGGAATTGTTTTAAAAATATATTTGATGGGCAATCTTTATGAAATATTTGCCTACACGGATAAAATTGCTAAATTGCAGAGATATGTTGCTTTTAATTATTTATTGGTAGTATATCAAAAAAATCAGCGATTGCTAATTGCCATGATTACGACTAATTTAGTATATATTTCAGAGGAAGAAAATAAATTAAAATATTAATTGTATGTACTTTGATACTTACGTCATTTATTTTTTCCTAAATATTTCTTAATTCAATTATTTGTAGGTAACAGAAAGATCATCCAACACCACATTCAGGCATTATGAAAACGCAAAAGAATGTGATGTACTGTGAGGAAATCGAAACATTTAATAGTTACGGGTGTCTTGTGTTTATAAAAGAGTCTTGTCGACGGAAGATGTGTTTCCAAGATCATCAGCTTCGGTGGTTTCTTCATGTAAAGTAGATGTCAAGTTTAAATTGCATCTCGTGTTAAATCTGAAAATTAAAACGTACATAAATACATTCGTTGAAAATTGAAAGTTTATTGTTTAAAAAGAATTGTTCCAACACAGGCAAGTAAAAAATAAAAAATAGTAATTGTGAAATTTGTAAATGTAAAACTGCAAGCTGCAGCAACGTTACATTTTTGAAAAATGTTTATACAGATAATCTTTTTAGCAGGTGGTAAATATTATAGCATTTTTTTCTGCATAAATTGTTATATGTAATTAAGTAAACTTTCTTGATATATTTTATATTTAGGACATACACAGCGATTTTATTTTATTGGCACCAATGCAAAACTTTTTTGTTGTCGTATCCAACTATCCCAATAACAATATGTCTGTCACCTTCTGCAACTTTGATTATATAACTAATTAAATCAGTTATTGAATATAATAACAGACGAAGATGTTGCAATTTATCTTTCTACCTAACTCAACCTTAAAGGAACCATTAACCTACTTGTATGATTCTCAAACAAAACGCTCTTTGAAATTACAAGTTATACAATACTTTTTGAGCAATAACTCCACAAGTATCTTTTTAGTTTAAAATGAGTAAAAATGACAACCTTTTAGAAGAAAGCATCTACTTTAACTTTGTTCAAACAAGAGTCATACAGTCTTAAACCATAAAATATAATAGTTTCTTTTGACTAAGGTGTCAGTCAACCCTGTTGAACATCAAAGTTGCCGACACTCTCCGTATTATAGAACTATCATCGTTGTGAACAGTAGTTAATGTGCCTACCAAATACACCAACTGTTATTTGATTAACCAGCCAATAAAAGTAATGATTAAACTTAGGTATTTTTATTAATTCTTAGAGGAAACCAATATACATGCAATAACGAAAAGCCCCACTTCTTTTTTCCAGATATATTTAACGGGAGCTACTTTCTAGAATAAAACCAGCATTACCAGTCGCCATAAGTTTCTTTTGTATACATAGCTGTCTACAGAAATTTAGTAAGATTATCTTAAAAACTGTCAGTGTCATTTTCAAGATTTTCACTTGACTGGATTAGTATTTCAACATATTGTGTTGCTAGTAGTATGTGATACTAATGACAAAACATGCTGGCATGGCAGTGACTTTGAATTTGAGATGAACAGTATTTATGAACAGTGTCTGGGTATTTCTATTTTTAATATTACATCTTTACTCGTTCTTAAATACATATTATTATAATTACAATTTTTCGTGTATAGTCTAATACTAAATAATTGCTAAAAGTTTTTGTAAAAATAGAAAACAAAGCAAACCATTTGATTACGATTCAGTGTTTACTATCAAACATTCAACATAATTTAACTAGTTGTTTTTAGTAACTCGATTGTAAAAATGCAATAATTGCAATTTTAATTAAATTTTTAGTGCAATAAATCATTATCTACTTACGTCACTCTGATACAGGGCCAATTCTATATAACACAGCTAATAGTAGTGTAATGTAATTTTGTGAAATAATATCCGTATTGTGCTGTCCTACTATAAAACTAGTCTTTACAAATAAAGTTAACAACTTGCATTGTGTGTTGGAAATATACTTTTTTTGGGAAATTTTCATCAAACTGCTATCAACTAATCTATATTTTTAAAATAATTTTTTGATAATTTATTTTTTACGTACCTTGTCCTTCATTTGTATCCCTTTTCACCATCTTTTCTCATAATACTGTAATAATGTTCTACGTAGGTTTGTAATATTTTCAATTAATTTATACACGGTTTTCAGCAGCGCAGTGTAGTGGTTTAAAATGTCCTTTGTGCTACTAATGTTTTAATCACAGCTTATCTTGCATAGTTAATCAAACACTTGTACTAGGAATTCAAAAAAGTGGGTTATGGCACAAACAAAATTTTTTAAGTCTTACTTTTTACAAGAAAATCTAAGGGGAGAGTTTAAGAGAGTTGATTGGACGCGAGTGCATAATTTAACAGTTCTGAATTTTACACGAACCCTTGAAAGCATTTCCAAAACAACAAATGTAAAATTTATAAGAGAATTTTAGCAGTTGTTATTGCGCACGTTTGACTGGACTTGTCTTTCTACTTGTATAACCCAGCTCATCAAGCAGAATGAAAAATACCAACACAATGATAATCTTCAAAACTGTGGAGCAGGCCGGATAATTCCTGATCAATTGAGTATTTTCTTGGCAACGGAACAAAATCAAATTCCCGTTTCATTCTTTAAAGAAATTTCTACACACACATATATATTTTTTATTTACCTACGCTGTTGCTCACATTCTATCCCTATCCCTACACCACATAATAATGATATTATTATTATTATCAGAGTATTAATGGTGATTGCTTCAGCAAGAAGAAATGTTTTCTGTACAGACTTTTTGGAAGTTGTAGTAGTGAAAGCTCCCACCTTTTAATAATGTTTGTTCTTGTATATTATATTGCAGCTCTTGCCAAAACTTTGTATTTGCACAAACCTATAATAACACACAGTGAGTCGTCATCCAAAAAAAATTGCTCCTTAAACTTTAATTTAAATATATAACACAAGCTGAACTTTCTAATAATTAATCACTCTATAATTACATGGTTGTTTTGTTTTGTCAAACAAAATATTGTAACTTAATTTCTTCCTCTAGCAGTTGTAGACATGTAATTGTATTGTATTGTATTACGTTATAACAATAGTAGTACTGTATTGTAATACCAAAGTTATTTTCAGCGTTAAAAATTGTCCTGCTATTAATTATATGGTTGCACACTGTTTCAGTTTTTATGTGCTTCTTTCTTAATGGCTCACATTTTGCACAATTATTTTCTTCACTCACTCACACACACCACACTCTACACACATTCAGTCAAAACTATCCATTACTCACTGCACCATATAGCCAGCAATAATAGCATTGTTCTTATATTATTACCTATATGTATATATAGCTTTGTGTGTGTGCTAAAATAATGTTCATTTTTTCGAGAGTTGTTTTAGCACACAACAACTACGACTATGACACTATAACGGTAGAGTGCGAGTGCAATAATATTATGCAGTGATGGTTTCTTTTATAATAATAATAATATCAGTAGTAGTAGTAGTAGCAGCAGCAATGAGTCTAAAGGAGGAGAAGCAAAAAAGACGAAAGATCATATTTTTACGAAAGGCAAAACATTCTAGATGACGAAAAATCGTAGTAGTAATAATAATAATAATAATAATGAATGACTAACAATGCTTTGAGTGCATGTGCACTTAAGCATGTACCAAAAAACCAAGATACTTACTCGACAAAAAGTAGAGAGTCTTTTTTACTAGGTGCTTTTGTACTTAACTTGCACCTAGCTTTGATGGTGGTAGCGATTCAAGCGATTAGATCAAGTACATTTTTTTGCTTAGCTGGCTTGTGCTATAGTTTGTTGGCTTAGGTCTGTACATTATTATTATTATATACTTTTGGCGTCTTCTTGTGTGCTCCTTCTTTAGTGCATATTAGTGGCTTTTTATTATTATGTTTCCGGTAGGTATTTATTTATTAAAAGGCTACGGCTCTGTCTCTACATTATATATATATATATATTGTAGTAATATAACATAATATTTTTGTGCACTGGTAGTAGTGGTAGTAAGTAGTATAAGGTGTGTGTTTTTTCATGTTATTATTGTTGTTCGTGCAGAAAACGGATACTAGTAGTAGTAGTAGTGGTTGGTAGGAAAGGCAAAAGGTAAGAAAATGACGGTATGCGATGATGTGCTAACGTTTCCCTGTGTTGGTGTTAGTGGTAGTGTTACTGGTCTGCTTTTGGTTTGTTTGGTTTGAAATTCTTTTCTTTCCATGCTTGTGCTGTTTTTTATCTTTGTGCAAAGCACAAGTGCAAACGTGTAAAGCACAATACAGTATTGGGTAGAATTTAGCACGCACAAAACCCGAGAATCTATGTATATACATATTATATGTCTATTATTTAAACTGGCTAAGTAAGTAAACCCGCTGTAATACTGTATTGTTGCAAAATTGCTGTTGTACTTTACTTTTTGTTGCATACATTTTTCTTATCAGTATGTATTTAATTGTTATCACATTGTTGTACTTTGCATGTATTGTATTGATTATATGATCGCTTCGAATATTGCTTTCTCCTAGGATATGCACATATTGTTAAGGTCTATAGAAGTAAAGTAAAGGTTCGAACGAAATATTGAGATTTGTCCAATTAATAATCTAGTTGACATGAAAATATTATTGCATTTTGGTAGATTAGAACAAACTAAATGTTGAAAAGGTCAGATAAACAGCTAAAGAATTCAGACGGACAAACAAACATTACATGCTATAGAATCATACTAGTAAAGTCTAATCGTCCCTCTGATACAACTATGTTCTGTTAATCAAATCTCAAACTCAAAAAACTCCAATATGTTGCACAGCTGAGGTTGAAGACACATGAAATGTCCAATATGTCCATCATATGAGCTGCCTAAAAGTGCACGAGATGATGTGGGTGAGTCATTTTAGCTGAATTAGATTGGCCATTGTATTATCACAATATTACGTGCTTGGCTTTGAAGGATTTTCACATAGGTATGTAGGCATACAATATTTGAAGAACAAATGAAGGAAAATTTTAAGCTATCACAGTTTTGTAGTAGTTCGCTAAAACGGAACCACGTACAAACATAGATATATAATGTACTTGAAAATAGATGGTTTTTTAGCTGATGATAAAATAGTGAGGGGAAAAGATACCAAAATATACAGTTGACGCAAACACTGAGCTGAGCGCTGGTTTGCTTGCACAAGGTTTGTTATGTCGATTTTGAGTACCTATGCTTGGAAGAGAAGAGACAAAAAAATTGCGTTACTCGTCGTTTCTTTTCGTAAAGTCAGATCAAATCAAGTCTAGCAGTTTTTTTTGTTTTTATGAACTGTTGAAAATTCATATGAAAGAAACACAAGGGTTCAGTTCAAGTACGTAGAACCAAACGCATACATATTATGAAAAGTAGTTGCTGGATCGTATCACAAGCAATTGTGTTCCATTCCAGCTATGTTTGTTCATAGTTCAATTTATCAACCATGCCTTCAAACTTTCCAAAATGATCGAGAAAACAAAACTTTCTAGAAATATTTCTGCAACTGGTTTTCATATGAACATGCTTTCTTTCTTTCATAGAGTGAATACATTTGGATGATTTCATCATCTCCGTATTTATATCTTTTGTATTTGCACGCTTACAGTTGTTTAGCCTTGTCCGACGGTACTTGTTAACTATACAGAGAGACAAATGACTTGCAAATTTGGAACTTACAAATCAAGACAATGTAAATATCTACTGAGTGCATTTGAATTAAAAATAGCTGGGTGTTGGTATGGTTCCTTTCGCACAGAAACGTTTTCTCTACCAATATTGGCAGTTTTTTTAGATCATTAAGCGGGCATAAAAGCAAAAGACAAAAGCATATTGGACAGTTTTCTACGAATGTTTGCACGGCAGAAATGTCCGTCTTCATTTATATGAATCCGGTATCCAAGAGCGTCATTCCACAAATCAAGAATTTAATTGCCGCAAACCAGAGGAGTCATTCATTACTCAGAAAGAATAAATTCATTGTATTATCCATAGGTACGTATGTGTTATCATCATAATCAACCTGATTATCAACGCGTGCTTTCCATGCCCATTATATTTTACCTGACACATCGCAAATCGCAGTGGTATGTATTGAAATTGTTGTTCAATCCGTTCAACTTAAAAACAAGTTTCCTAGAGTAATATGTATTTTGTAGGGTATCGCGGTCTTATCACTTATCACATTATTTTTCAAAGAGGTCTTCCTGTTTAATGACTCGTGGTCTGTATGGAACTGGAAAAGTCGACCATAGTCTCTAGTTATTTCCTAACCTGGGTACATGAATTTTAAATTTAAACTTTTTTGTAATTCTGAATACCCTCACAATCATTCATTCCTTGAAACAAATAGACCGATTAGGTAAACTCGGATACTGGTTATTTGAAAACTGGTGAAAACTAAATCTTCTTTCACTGCTTTTCTGTTTTAGATTAGGTATTTGGTTTGTCTCCACTATTATGTTTGCGAAGTTGTGTATCACTATTATCAGCAACAGTGCCTGTTTTTTTAGGACTTCGACCTTAAGATTTCTAACAGTAATGAGATCATTATTATGAGATGTTTTTTATTTTAATTGCTCACGGCTGCCAAGTTTATTTCGTAAATTATACATACACGTACGTACACTTTATTGCATTCAACTATGTACGTAAATAATTCTGCAAACTGCATTACGGATTAGCAATGGACTTCAACTCATGTTGCATGTTTATTTCGAATTTGTTGTACTACGACTACATGTCAAAATTAGTACAAACAAAAGAAAGCACGTCGTGCATAACATGATATTATGACACTTCAAATATATTTAATGCGTTTAGTTATCTGATAAGTTATCAGAGAAGAATCGATCCTAAAAGAAAAGACCATAATAATATAGGAATTGGCTGTAGCAAAAGTGTAGTATGCATTTGATAGGATTGAAATTGTCATAATGCCCCAAAAACCGATATTGCTGAACGGAAGAAACTTTAGACGTTTCCTTATATTATATGGTTTAGATCTATATACTATATATTATAGATTAAGCATTAACTTTCTGTCGATAGTCGAAATTTGTACGTGAAGTTTTCATAAAAGCCCTCAGAAAATTGGAATTTCTAATTAACAAGATGATATCCATCGTTTGTTACAAAAATTTACCCTGACATTACTGAGCTGACAGTTAAAAAATTAAAACTGACAAAGTGACAAGCACATAAAACTTCCAACACTGCTTTTACATAACTTGTCACTACGTTCAGCTACTAAGGCTGACTACAAATTTGACAGTAAACAATTAAAATTAATGACTAGACAAAGACATCACAGTAATATCAATATAAAAAATTATACAAATAATACTCATTGTACGATGCTTGATATGTGAGTTAAATTTTAAGTGGTGTGGATGGTGGTGGTAAGATTGTGAGGAGAGCGATGAGCGATACGATGCATCCAGGCATCGTAAAGAAGGGAAGATTTATGCAAACCCAGTATCCGGATAGGTGAGAATCATAGGCAGGCATTCATTACGACGTCATCATAAATTATGACAATTTCCTTTAGCTACTTACTACCATAATTAATGAAGTTATTTGGTGGTGGTGAATACAATAGGTTTAATATGAGAATCATCAGCCCCACCGAAATCAATAATCACATTGCGCTTATGTACACACCACTTTTTATTACCCACAACTATCCGGATAGAGTACATGAAAAAATCTTTCCTCCTTTTCCTTCAATATATATACTGTAATGGTCGCATCATAGTCACCTGGCTATTTCTTGCGAAATAGCGCGGCCACAAAGTAGTCCATGTTACCGTTGTAAACATAGAATGCCAGGTAAGGTGACTGTTAGAAAATGGCACTATGTGATTTTGTTATTTTTTAAGATTGGCTAGGCTGTAAATGAAAATAATTTACTTTGTATTTTTGAGATTGATTTGTCATAACTTTTAAGTAGAAATGTATTAAGAACATGTATTGAAGTAGCGTAGCACTGTTCTACGGTTTTCGTTATACAGTCTTTCTGGTTATACAGTGTGTGAGGAGGAACAGTCTTTATGTTCTGCAGTTTGTGTTCTGCAGTTTATGTTCTGCAGTTTATGTTCTGCAGTTTATGTTCTGCAGTTTATGTTCTGCAGTTTATGTTCTGCAGTTTATGTTCTGCAGTTTATGTTCTGCAGTTTATGTTCTGC
>JAHZMT010004552.1:0-12844 GCA_027743785.1 Sinhomidia bicolor | reverse complement strand
TTATAAAACTGTCTTTGGTGTCATTTACGTGGGAAAATATTTTATGGTTTCTGGGAGTTCATAGTTTATGTCCCCCCTGGAAAAAATTCGTTGCTACGCCTATGCTTTCGCTAGTTAATAAAGTAGAATAAACTTTTGTTTTGTATGTAATTATCTGACTTTTATTTTGAAGTCAAATCAAAGGTAAGTACTTTAGTTCAGTTGATTTTCTAAATATGCCCCTCCCTAATTTTTTTCTAAACTAAAGTAACCGATACTTTGGCTCGTAAGAAAAAAAATGAAGAAATTCGTTCATGAAGGATTTTGTTTCATAAATAATTAATGATGAAAGGACTGACCATGAGATTTTACAAAAGGCATTTTTTTAAACCGTTAGTTTAAAAATCTGTTAAAAAGCTACCATGAAACGAATACGTACGTGCCATCCTTCAAAAATTGTAATCCCATGTCAATTTTATTTTTGTAAGTTTTGGGAACTCAATATGTTTTGCATAGTTTGAGCTAAAACGGTCAACGCATTTTGGATAAAACAGCACAGACAGCATTTTGGCCACGTCTGATATCCTCTCGTTATTGGTTGTTTTTGTAATGTAAAAATCACATACCTAATAATTATTAAGTAGCGAATGTTAAAGAGCTACTATATGTAAATGTTTTGTCTGTCTGTCCAATATATATATTATATCTGAAAACGATATATATATATATCTGAAGCTAAAAGAGCTATGCAAATTCTGTTTACACGATTCAAATGCTGGTGAGGAAGTCCTGTTGTAATTTCGAACGACCCAGCTTAATGAGGACCGTTAAAAACAAATTTAAATTTTCAAATTGTAGTATGCACATATAACACGTATTTTAGGGCCCATTTAGAAATTAATAAATCACAAATAACAAGAATCTGTAGTCAGATTTTTAAAAATTAACTGTTTAAAAAATTAACATATTTTAAAAAACGTTTTATTTAATTCTGACTTTTGAACGGAATTGAAATTATTTTGTTTCGGCAAACTGTAACTTTAACTATTTTATTTAACTGCATTGCTAGTTTTCTACATTTTTTCAAACTTTTTTAACTCATTTGCTTTGGCTACTTTTTATTTCGATTGAACGGTTTATTGATTAGCGAAACGTATTTCTGCTTTTAAGTTTCAAGGGATAAAAGTCCACAAACGACTGTTCAACTGTTCTAAATTTTGCCACAGCCACACATGTACTTTAGGAAAAGACTGTATGAGCGAAAACGAACTATGTACCTGTAACCTGTCTCACATTAGGAAGCGTTCATCTATTATGTTACCACTAGTGTCCTTCCCTCGTTCCTTTTAGAAAGGAAAATTTCTGCGAGCCAACTCCATTTCCATGGCAACGTCGACGGTTTATTGCGCAAACAAAAATTTTGAAACCAGATAATTCGATTTAGAAGAATTTAAAGATTGCTATTATTATATGGACTTTATTACAACGTTTTTTTCGTATCTAAAATACATTATATGACTGTATCAGATGTGGTCGGTCATCCTTTTCCGTGCTCCATTCTCCATCGAGAAGTGAATGAGAATTTGCAATTTTCCTTTATGCGCAGAGATTTTATCTCTGATTACTGTTAATCAGCCATTAAATTATAAATCAGCAATCTTTTAAGTATAATTAACATAAATACCTCGCGCATATATGCTGTGTAGGTATTTCATTCTACTGTAGGTGTACTTGTGTGGCAATAGAGTATATTTATAAGTTGTGCTCGAAATCTTAATAATTAGTAGTAAAAAAAACTACATAGGTAATTGTTAAATATTTGACCGAACCAGCAACCTAATCTAAAACGGCTAGTTAATTTCAAACAAGACTGAAATCATTCGTAACGCTGTACAATTAAATAATTAAAGAAACTTAATAATAGTGCAAGTACATATTTAATTGAGTGCAAGCCATATAAAAATTATTAGTAAGGATAATAACGTCCTTGAAAATCTTTGAACAACTGCAAAAATTGTAATTACTATTCTTTTAGTCAACCTGTTTATTTCAAAAGAAAAACAGGGGCTCTGTGGGTTAAAACGGTGGTTAAAGTGAATCCAAATAGACGGTTTTGCATATTATAGCGATACTCTTAAAGACAATATTCTACAAGCAATTTATTCAATAGAAAAATTGAGTAGGATAAATTAGTTTGAGAGAAGAAGTGATACACAGTAAAAATTGTGTCTTGTAGTTCTGTCGTTATCTCACTTGCAAGAAGTGTGATAGCAACCGAGTGTGTGGCCTACAGGCTACGAAAAAAATCTTTAAGGCGTCTTTCTAGTTTTCTGGTACAGAAAAAAATCTTATTTCTTTTACAAATCATGAGGAGCGTGAATACTGTATGAATTAAATTTCATACTATGAAATAATTACATTTAATGAATTTAATCTATGAATGTTTATTTTTTTACACAATATTAATAGGTGATCAGTACAGGAATAGAAAACCGGATATATTTGTTTTTTTCTAATCGTGTGCATCGGATTCGGGCGAAGTCCTAGGGACGTCAGTTTACTCTCTTTCGTCGTCTTCTCTCTCTTCATCTCCACATAATAAAGAAAAGATAATATTTTTATTGTATTGGAAAATCATGGCCCATTGTTAAATTTTAAATATGAAGTTTCAACAGCTGCGGTGTGTGACACCCGTTTGCAACGGGCAACACTCGCTTTCAGTGACTGTTCCTACGTCGTTTCATGACAGACGATCCCGAAAAACACAAATATTACAAGATGGACAAGAAAGGTTCATTTCCTTCCACTTTTGCAGCCAACACCAACAAAACCGCTACTCTCGATAGTTCTACAAAGGCTGCAGCGTTTACAAGACAAGGTGAGAAAATAGGCACATATTTACATTCCACAGGGGAACTAAACAAAGCCATACGTGAAAAAATATTTGCGGTTTCAGTATAGAAGTAGATTCAAATACGATTGTTTATAAACAAAGGTGCAGCAACACATTTTTTTCAGGGGGGATATGAACTGCGTCCTTCAAAAATTTTACTATGAATTACTCGCTTAAATGAGACAAAAGCAAGTTTTTAAAACTAGTATGTCAATTTTTATGGGTTGAACTTTCACATTGCATTACTCCATGCTAGAGTAAGGGTTTCAGTGCATTATCGGAAATTAGCGAGCGAAGAGAGCAAAATTTTTGAACTTTGCTACTGGTGACCTGTCTGGAATTACGTTTAAAAAAGTATTTAAAGTAAAAGAAACTACTTGCACACTTTGCAAACTGTATGTAATTAATGAAAAATTCATGCCATCATTTAGTTGAGCTGAGTAACTCAGTCTGAGCCATTGAGACAACCTAGGTCTCATTGAATCAAAAAATTCTGACCGACTGGTTTTGGGTTTAGAAAATTTACATTTAAAAATTAAATTTAAACTCACTATAAATAAGCATTACATTTTACTAAAAGGATTCGGAATAAATTAACGGCTAAAGTAATGGATAAATATATTTTTGACTTCAGATGAAAATAATATTTGAATAAAATTCGTAACTTAGCGAGCCAAAAATTGATTTTTTGTATAATTTCAACAAAATTTTGCTGTATAAAATTAGTGTTCAAGGAGGACACAATTTTTTCAGGGGGAACAAAATAATTCCAGGGGGACAATGTATTATTGCTACACCTATGTTTATAAAATTTGAAAACGAACATGCATTAATTTGTATAACTCCGCATTGCCTTTTTGATTAGATGGAGCTTCGGGATCTCAGGTGTCAAAAGTGCAACAAAAAGGCCCTTCACGTAACAGGGGACATTCATCAGGAAACACAAACGCCCGCAATGATTCGTACCGCAATAAGCCTCCGTTTCCCAGAGGACGAGGAAATGTGGATAAAAAGGGAAAGCCAAGGGGTGGTTCGACTACTTCCGAATCGGTAAGACTGTCAGAAAACAATTTGTATGGGATATAATTTATAATGAATTTATTAATACGAAATGATTGACTTGATGTGCATTTGTGAATTCCCTGTTTTTTAGGTAGTGAATCAGAAGGGGGAGCCAGAAGCTGGCTCTATACAATTTCCAGGAGGTAAAAAGCAAAACTTTGATGACTTGTGGGGATTTCATTTTGCCCCTAGAGAGGGTAGACAACTTGGCCACTCTCAAGTCTTTGGACATGGACGATCGCACCCTCTCGGCGGAGGACAATTGCGATATAATCACTTTGGAGGCCCCAATCGAGGAAAATATGCGAAAGATTATTTATTGGCAAAGTTAGAAAATTGAAAACAGTTTTGCTATATTCATACCTGGAATGGTTTGTAAAATAAGGTTGACTTTAATTAACATTCATTTAATTTTACAGTTGCCAATTTCTGGTTCGGATGGGCGAGGATTACACAGTTTATCTTGCAGATCCAAATCTTTTGGTGAACTGGGATCTTATCGAGCATGTGGTACGTTGAACTTTTAAATTTGTCTGTCGTAAAGCCCTTGTACCTCTAACCATATCATTTCATTTTACTTTACTGAAAATATTAAAGGGCTCAAGTTGTATATTTATTGTTATTGTTTACCGTAGCGAATTCGAATTGATGGGGAAACTCCGAAATGTCCTATATGCTTGGATTTGCTCTGTCCGACAACAAAGTTCGGACTTGTCCTATATGCTATGAGCCTGTTTCCAGGAAAGATTTGAAAAGGTAAATATTAATTTATTAACCAATTAAGAGTAATCTTGTAAACCTGCATGCGTTTCTTGATTGCAAGTATTCCATTGTTTTTTTTCAATTTTAGCGTATCATTGTTGTCTCAAGAGGGCATACAAGTTGGCTCAAAGATTGAAATGCAACTAATGGTCAGAATGAAGGATTCTTTGGTGGCATGTCCAGTAGAAAAATATTCTGGATGGGAATCACGATTTTGCAAAATACTTCAAGTTGCCCCAGATACAGTAAGTGTTTGATTTGCAATTCCTTTCCTAATATAATTCGCATTCATTAAAAAAATATAAGAGAAACGCATTATTATGTGACAGAGTCACATTATAAAAACACCACAAAAAAGTGAGGGAGCGGAGAGAATGTTGTCTGAATCATGAATTCTGTGGTCTGTCCGCGCTATAACTTCTAAACGCTTTAACCTATTCAACTCAAATTTTGCACAACGACTTCAAGCCTCCATGAGACGATGACCGTTACGATTTCAAACTTTTTAGCGATAACATATGCATGTGGCACATGGTCATTTTTCAACCATTAATAAGAATCCAAACACAGATTTTAAAAATTCTTAACCGTTTTTGAGAAAATCATCATTTTACAAAAATCATTTTTCATCATAACTACAGAACGGAGCTGAAGTTCCTCATTCTGTTTTTGACGTTTTACACGTTACAAAAACAGAACTTGTTGCACATATGAATGGAGTAACTTGTGAATCATGCCTAAATGACTGCAATAACTTTAGAATCATGCCTAATTGACTCTGTCACATCTTTTTAAAAGTTTGTTTATTTTATTTTCTTTGTAGATAATTCAGACAGTGCTTTATCATGAACGTGCCGAACTCGACAGTGTATTTGCGTCCGAGCCGGACGCACCAGAAGTTTGTTTCATTCAAGAGGCTTTGCAGGAATTAAACAACCGTCAAGTTTCTCTAACCGGATTTCAATTAGAACTAAGTAGGGATGTTGAAATTCCGTCGAATGGACTTTTGTCTCCGGATGTAGTTTTTCCCACATCAGTGAATGTTTTAAATGCGACAGAAGCTTCCGTAAGTGTCTTAAACCTTTTTTGACAGAGCGGTTAACAAGTCTTTAATAACCAGGAAATGAAATGCGATGTATGTACGTGTATTATTAAAATTGCTATTATTATGATCAAAGGCATTGGGTGTGGTAAACAAACCAAAGACCCGAAATGATAGTGTCAGCAGTAACTCTAGTTGTAGTTTGGAGGATGCTGCTAGTATATCGCAGTCGCTGCAGCACCAAGTTGAGAGTCAAGGCGATTGCTACTTTTATCAAAGTACGCTAGTTATTGTATTATTACAGCTAACTTTTATGTTCTGATGGCCACTTTGCTTTATTTATTTTTTCTTTTGTTCGTTGCAGTTAACGACGGACGAAATGTCTTTCTTCATCCTTTAAACATGGCAATGCTTTGGAGGGAGCTTGGCCATGATCCAGAAAAGTGGCCCCAGGTTCTAACCTTTGAGGTGATTGATGTTGAGTCAAAATCAGCTACTGATGAGCTTCGAAAGAGAATGAAGTTTGTGCGACATCTACCCAAAAATACCCCTTTCGACTTGGTGGAAGTTAGCATGAAGGAATGGGGAGTCAGTCCAAATGTTTATGCTGACTTTGCTTCTCAGATAATTCAACGAGAACAACGTCGTAGAAAGCGTGCTAAAGAAGAGAAAAATTTAGAGAGAAAGGTTCGAGAACGAGAAACTTCGGAATTTAATAAATTGCGCAATCATCCACAGGTATAAATACTTTTACTGAATACATTGTCGCTAAACATATTTATCTAATTTATCAATAGGTATATGTCATGTATATTATTGTGGACGATAATGATCCCACTCATTCAAACAATTAGTTTTCTGTAATCGTATCGGTATGCTCTTAGATATCATCCCCACAGGAATTTCCCGCCTTTGGTACAAATGCTTTCGGACCAGAGATAGGGTTAACTGATTTCCCTGACCATTTATTTGTTGACGGTGCTATAGATACTACATTTGACATCCACTCAGATGAACCATTATCCTTACCGAGCGAAATTGCTCCTATTAACTCTATTGCGTCTTCTTTTGCCCAGGTATTCATTTTATTGAAATCCTGCATAAAATAAGTTTCGAATTTTCTTCGCTTTATCAGCAAAATATGACTGGAGTATGTACTCATTTATTTTCTTGTTTAGATTGCTGGCAAAGCTCCTTTAAAGAAAAGTCCAACCTTTCCATTGCCTGGGCAAAGTGTTTGGGGCACAAATGTTGCCGCGCCAAAGGCCTCAACTGCTGCACACCACCGTCACTCGGACAGTGAAAATGACGGAGAAGATTACGTGCCAGTACCAAATTATCGCGCCAGTGTATCAGATGCAATTGAGAGGGCAATGGCTGGTCTTGATTTGCAAAAACGTGACGAGTCAACAGCAGGTACTTCTCAATCATCACCTTCATCTGGTGGAGGCAAGAAGAAAAAGAGCAAAAAAGGAAAGGTTCTCTTTGCCACCGGGATGTCCCGTTTCCAATGAAAAGAAATGAATTTCGTTTACCACAACATTATTGACTATGTACCAAATACGGATCAAATACCTTGGCTAGTATGTTTGGGGTAGCTAACTTGTAAGTGTTACATCAATTGAAGGATTTTTTTTTACCTCCATTTTCTGTTTAAATTACAATACGAAAATATTCAATATAGGAATATCCACTTAATTTAGAAATCATTTCCAATGTTGCTGTCCATTAGTTTGCAAACACTATTTGATGATTGATTACATGCTATATCTTTATTTAGCACTTTACTTAAATATTTTAATTTTAAAATAACTTAGCATAATTCTACAAGCTCCACTTCTGACATAATTCTTGTTTCTCCTAACACTGCATCAACTATTATTTTAATCTTATGAAATTTGGGAGGGAGACTTTGAAATTGTTTAATTATTACTTCATTAAAGAGGTACATATATAGATTCCAAAACAGTTGATACTATTATTGATACGACTACTTCTACATAATAAAAATTGATTTGTTATAATTGTTTCTTAAATGCGATTCAGATCATGAGAATGATAAGATTAGTGATTTACTGTTTTTTTAAAAATTGTTCTCAATTAACTCCTGTATGGAAACATATAATGTAGTATATAATGACTTACATAGCACTATTAAATTACCAATTTAAACTCATTTAATTGTTGTTCCGCTGTTTCTTTTTTGCTAAGAAAACAGACATTGCACCGTTGTAATTTAATCATTAAATATAAATATAATTTTATTAACATGTTTTGATATTTGGCTCATTGATTACACGACAGATGATTTGCTTTTATTTAGAAAAAAAATCCGTTTTAAAATTAATTAATGTACATACAGAAATACCAAGCACATGCTCATCATCATATCAGAAGGGACCATAGCATTTTTAAATTGCAATTGATTGGAATAAAGTGTATGAAATAAGTGCATTTGTTTACTGTAGATTTTTCTCAACATTGTTGTTTTAATCCACAGTACAGCGCATAGTTAAATATCAAGTTTAAATGTGTTGTGTACAGAATAATTGTGATTATGAGATAGAGAATATATATAACAATCAACTTTAATTGGTGCATACAATTTACGAGAATAGTGAAGGTAAAACATTTAGGTATTAGTTTATAGCCAGGTTGAATTGATTTATGATTTATTCGTAGCATAAGATGTAGTATGTATGTATGTATGTAGGTAGTAGCCTTCAGAATCACTCAGGTTTCCGTTGTGTGTGTTCAGTCAGATTTGGCAATGGAATGTCCTCCGTGAAAAATCACTCAATTCTTTTGAAGTAACGCTTTGCCACAACTTGGGTTTGCTCTGACTTCATTGTCTACAATCATTACACCAGCATACTATTGTATAGCATTCATTTTAAAACTAAAAAACCAAGTAACAAATTGAAGCAAAAACTAACCATGATCATTCCGTCATCGTTAAATTCATAGTGCCTTTCAAATGCGACGGTTTCATTATCTTCAACTTTGCTTTCGGTGACGAAACGATTGTCTCCTTGCATTTTGGTGACACTCTGTTAAAATGGCAAATTATTTTATTAATCCTTTAAACCATGCTTTAATAACTACGTTGTAAGTATTTCGATTTAGCACTGTTTGTAATTTGACCAATAATGTCAGTAGGTAGTAGTAATATGTATATACCTGATACGTATTCCCACTTGGCATAGTTTCCTCATAATCCTCATCCAACTTGAAACTAATTTCAATCGTTCGGAAAAATGTAACAGTTTTGAAAAGCCAAGTTTCTTCTTCGTCCTTGGTTACATGAATGGTTGGAGTTGACGAGCACATCATTTTCCTTGCCATCCATGGCACTCCTGTTAAAAAAACACACACAACACCCATTACAATTTATTACTACATATTATCTTTATAGCCTCTCCAGCATTTTCATGTAAATGTCCAAAAATTAGTATCATGCGCCACACTACAACACCACAACTCCTATATTACGGAAACAACTTCAAAGATAATTTTCAGTTCCATATTTTGCCCGAAAAACTTACCCATGTCTTGGTAGAATTCATTGAGATTCTCATTTTTCTCAAGTTTATACGCTCCAGTAATTTGTACCATCTTGCTAGCTGGTTGGATTGTCTTTATCACAGTGCAGTAGTAGTAGTTAGTTAGTAATATTCTCGGTGTGTTTCAAAATTACTTTTTTATGTAAAAAACACTAGCAAAATTGGAATAATGAGATGCTATTTTGTAAATAACGTTCGTGTAACTGACGACTGGACTGGATAATAATAATATATTATGCGAGGATTGCTGCTTCCCACTCTTCTTTGTCTCTTTGTTTGTACTTCTGCAACTGCGAATATATGCTGTTTTTTCTCTCTAACTACAAGTCTATCTAATAGCAAAGCAAGCAGCAGTGCAAAGTCAATTGATAATATTAATGATGATGCTGATGATGATAAACAAAGCAACTTTTAAAGTGAGCTGACGAAGTGAACAACAGGTAGCAACAACGTTGTCGTCGTATAAAAAGGGTGACAACGTGATTTTGTGTGGTGTGTACGTGCAACAAGGAGTATTATTGGCAGTAGTACTTTGTGTGCGTTGTTGTTTTTGTGTGAGCCAATTGACGCCAATTACTAGTCACTAGTTGATGATGATAACATTTAAAAAAATTTGACAAAGAAAGGAAGAGCGAGCAGATTGACGATAAGGTGAGTAAGAACTATAAGCGATGGTAGTAGTGATGATGGAGGGAGGAGAATATGGGTATATGCTTACAAGCTGAACTAATGGCTGGATTGTGAGTATCGGAGCAGCAGCACGCTTTTATAATAATACTGAAGCGAACAAGTACTCCTCACAAATTTGCAGCAACAACGCAGTAGTAGTAAAATGCTAATAGTAAAAAAAGTGGAGTGCAGTGCAAAAGGGTATCCGGCGATTAACTCCCCGACGTGTTAGCCCCTAGATGTATGTTAGCTCCGTGACTGTGAAGCCCCTTGACTTCTTTGCCCATTGGTTTATTAGCCTCTCGGTAAAGTATTTCCTTAGTTACTTATGTATCTCCATAACCGTAAACCCAACTGCAGAGTGCAGAGTTAGCTCCCACGCTTGTTTCCCCCCATGTCATGATAAAAAAAATGACTACATATTCTTATAACTATCTACTCAAGCAACTAGTAGAAAACATAACGGTGTGATATAATATTGAATTTATACTGTGACTATATATAAAGAATACTTTATGGGAACCAGGGTGGAAACCGGTTACAACTAACTAAACGAAAGGACTTTGCATATAATGTTCATTGCAAGGTTATATTTCTAAAAGTATTTTTTAAAATTTTAGTATCTTGGTACAACTAAAATATTTCTTAGATTTTCAATATTAGAAAAACGAAGTAATCTAGAATAGACGCCAGAATTAGAACTTTTTAAGAAAAAGCTAGTTAGAATAGCTATGAAAAATGTGCACTACTGGCACTAACAGTTCGGTACAAAATGCATCCTGGCTTTCTAATCGTTCTGATAATATATAATACCAACATCTTAAAAGTAAAGGAGATAAAACAGCGTCATAACAATGAATTTTTCGAAAACAGTATTTTATATGGAAGTCTGTTCATTATTTGTTTCAATTTTTTAATTATAAATCCATAAGCAACTACAGTAACAAGGACAAAGAATTAAAATTTCAGAATTAAAATATTTTTTCCAATTTAAATAAATATTCTTTATGTATGAGCACAGTATAAATGCAATATTGTTTGGCAAAGAAAGCTTTAAACATTATGGAAATTACAGTAGTTAAAGTTACTGTAGCAAATTTCTATTAGTTGCTTGAGTTAACAGGTATAACAACAATATATAGTCACGTTTTAGCATGACATGGAGGAAACTAACTTAAGAGCTAACTGTGCAGTGGGGTTCACGGTTTTGGGGATAAGTAACAAAGGGAATACTTTACCGAGAGGCTAATAAACCAATAGGCTAAATGGTGGAGGGGATGAATATTCAAGGGGGTTCGCAGTCGAGGAGCTAACAAACATGGATGGGCTAATACGTCAGGGGGTTAATCGCCTAGAAGCGTGCAAAAGAGGCAGTGAGCAGTGGTTTAAAAAAGTATAAGCAAGCACGCACAGTCAACTCAAATCAAAGTCAAGCCAATAGCCAACCAACAACCTTTGTCAACAGCAGCAGCAGCAGATAGATGAGGAGGATGAGGGGTGAAATACCTACAACCTGCAAAAGGTAACCTCCAGCAAACGAATTGGTTGAACAACCTCTAACACACAAAATACGACCTCCAGCACACAACCTCTAACACGCAATTTAAAACACACGACTTCCAGCACGCAAATTACAAAAGACGACTTCCAGCACGCAAATTGCAAAAGACGACCTCCAGCACGCAAATTTCAACACGCAAATTGCAAAAGACGACCTCTAGCACGCAAATTCCAGCACGCAAATTGCAAAATACGATCTTATGAGATAAGGGAACTGTTTTAAATTAAATTCCAGATTTAGAAAACGTTTTTTCATATCTACATTTGTATTACAATATTTCTAATGTCGTTTTACTTTGTCAAGAAGCTAGGTGGTTCGTCTCTAGAGTTACAAGCAGAGAAATATTATGGAGTCGGTTGTAGAGACGGAGACAATTTGCTTGACGTGATTAAGGCAAGAATTGATATACGTCCCCCTATCAAAAAAACTTGCCCTTAAGTCATTGCTAACTGACTACAAATATTTGTAGTTATAAAATATAAAAGTAAACTTTTGAAAAGATATGACAGAGTCGTTTAGGCATGATTAGAAAGTTGCTGGAGACGTTTAGACATAATTTTAAAGTTTTTGGAGTTTTTGGAGGGTTAAGCATGATTATAAAGGTAATGGAGTCATTTGATTTAGGCATGATTTTCTAGTTGCCCCAGTCATTTTGAAATAATTCTCAAGTTAGCTCATTCTTATGTGCAACAGGGTCTGATTTTGTAACGTACAAAACATCAAATGCAGAAAGGGCAACTTTAACTCTGATATGATAGTTATGATGAAAATCTGACTTTTGTAAAATAGTGATTTTCTCACAAACGGTTAAGAATTTTAAAGTCTGTCTTTGAATTCTTAATATTGGTTTAAAATGGCCATGAAACATGTGTCACATGTATATGGTATCACTGAAAAATTGAAATCGTAACGGTCACTAACGGTTCCGCTGACCAATTCTGCTCAAATCCAATAGAATTCGTCCCATGGAGGCTTGAAGTCGGTGTGCAAAATTTGAGTTGATTTGGTTAATGGGAAATTTGAATGTACCGCAGCTTGAGCGTGAACTGCTAGGTTGCTCACTCAAAAAACAATCATCATCATCACTACCATCAATCATTTTTTCACAGTATCTCTATCATCAATTTAAATTTTTAGTTGAAGGTAAATGTTTTTCGGTTTCCAATAATTAGGTTTCAGTTAAACTTGGAATCGCTGATTTGTTTGGTACCATTGATTTCGGTGTGACTTGTATAGTTTTTAAGTTTATGTCATTTTCGTTGCGAACGATGGTTTTTTTCACGTTTTGTACTTAATTACATATAAAAAACAAC
>JAHZMT010004551.1:0-12244 GCA_027743785.1 Sinhomidia bicolor | reverse complement strand
AATATATTTTTTTATAATTGCTATAATGTTTAAACTGTGTTGACATTTTTTGACAAAAAAATTCTGGCATGTTCACGTAGTTTCCTCAAATGTCTCATTTATCACGTATTTACCTCATTTTTCACGAAGATAGAGAAAAGATGTTATCGGAGATGTTCTCGTTGATGAGATGAGCTGGGAGTGAGCAAGCATTTTCCTCACAAGCTTGTATGCAGCTAAAATGAAGTCAAATGAAATGAGAAAGTAGTAACCAATCATATTTTTCATTCTCTTTCCTTTTTTATTCTAAGTGAATACAACCTGGCTAGTTGATTGAATTTTTCGAATATTATTATTACTTATGTAACGTAAAGTTTGGAACTGGCATCACTCAAGTGATGTTAATTAGCAGAGAAAAAGATGACATTGGTTTGACAAATGTGTAATGTAGTCAACTACCAGAAAGTTTCGGGATGGACTTGAGAAAAAAAGGCTCATTACATTGAGCAAAATTCCAGTAATTGTAAGAAAAATATTGGTGTTAAAACAATTAAGAAAACATTTTGACTAGGGGAAAGCTAATATTCATTTATTTCATTTGTCTTTCAAAAAGACCTTAAAGATCTGGTTAATTTACTTCATTCATTATTATGAAAACAAAGTTATCTTTTGGGCTTGGCTGCTTATTTAAGAAAAAGGATAAGGAGGAGGCTTGAAAAAAGGGAGAATTGTTTTTCCTCATCGTTGCAGATGGACGTCCGTGCATGTACATTATGCTTTAACGTGTCGATATAACTAGTAATAAACATGCGCATACGTTACGTACTAAGACTTTTGTGTGAATTTTTATCCCACAAGGCTTTATCGAAGAAGTGGAGGAACGGACAGAGAAAAGAATCGGATTACTTGTTGTAACAAAACCAAAACAGCAGTTGAGCAGAAGTTCAACATATTCATTATTAGTGTGAACGCAATCATGCATGGCCGACTTGTACAAAGAAATTATTCATGGGATTTTCTAGAAGAGTTAATAACAAGAAAAGGAATGCTCTTCATTTTCCAGCCTAAGCTGTACACGGAACACAGTGTGTTAGTAGCGCATCCCCTAATGCATTTTACTGCACTTGTGATGATAATGACCGTGGATCATGTAGCTCTGCTAAAAATGCACGATCTTTGCAAAGGTCTTGTTTTATTACATAGATATATACAAATGTAATATACGTATATACACTTGGGTTAGTAAACACATCAAAGAAATATATAATGCACGTATGCGTACGTAGGTAAGTATATAATATATTCTTAAGACACAAGAAAATTATTGCTATATGACCGTTCTCAGTCAAGTTTACTGGACATGATTTTGCCGGAGTCAAGTCAGTTGGTCCGGTCGGAATCCTTTGGGCTGCACACCAGGAGGGAAGAGAACGTTTCCTCAGAGCCCAATTACACATGATTAGAACTGGCGTTTAATTAGGAACAGAGACAGATTTATTTTCGGATCGGCTTTTGTTTCCTTTTGCATTTTCATTTCGCCCTTCTTCCCGTCTTTTATCCAGCTCAACCTCTCGCTCTCTCTGGTATATAATGCTAGGCATGCGTATAATAAAAAAAGCTAAAACATCTATCCATTTATGCAGTATATATATAGCTCTTTTACTAGGAAAACACTCGTTTGAGGGATCAATTGATGACGCATGTAAACTGCTATATAATAATTTCTTGTGTGCTATAGAGTATATCTACTTGTCTTGGTATATGCAGTATAGCATGGACACTGATGATCATAATAATGATGATCATTTTCATCACCAAACAACTATGTATTATGCTCGATTGCACAGAAACAACTGTTGTTAGGTACGAACCTTTTTCTAATAAGTTTAGGTACAGAATGTAAAAAAAGCTCGAATTTGTTTCAATTTCGTTTACTACATTTCTAAATGTTCTTCACGACATTAATTGCAAATGGAATGAAAGAAGGTTTTAGATATACTTATATATGTCTGTAAGTATACCATTCTCTTTGTTTTCATTTTTTACACAAGTAAACCGCACGACAAAAGAGAGCCCGAAAGTTGGCTTTACCAGTTTGGCATACATTTTCATTACATTATCATCATCATCATCATACAAGAAAAAATCATAATACCTAATAAATTGAATACACTGTTTTGTATATATTCGTGCATACATATCTTGAATGCCTGCAACAGCATTGTTTTTTAAGAAGATCTTGAATAGTTGAAAGAATTTGTTGTTTTTACTGCTGGTGTTGTTGTTGTCGTCGTCGCCATCCATACAAAAACTCAAAACGCGCGTCAAAAATACCGACCTTTCTCTAATATTCTTTTGCCTTTATACACAGGCTTTTTTATTGCTCTAATATGCATGTATATTTCTTTATTTGTTTCTTAAGCCGAAAAATATTGCTTACTGTTAATTTGGCGCGTCTACTTTTATTTTATTGCATGTGCAGCATACAACAACGTGGTTAATCGTTTACTTTTAAGCTAAAACTTTGGTTTCTTTTTTTTGTACAAGTACAACTCATAAAAATTTTACTCGAAAAAAACAGAGTTGATGATGATAACTGTGATCAGTTGTTTACACTGGGAACACAAAAAAGTGAGTTACGCGAGGGTGAGTAGTGGTAAACAGAGACAGAGAAATAGAAATTTCATGATACCTTGAACCGGTATAATGCACAGAAGTTAGTAGCAATTAAATTAGAAATTAGTGCCGTTTTGGTGGAGCCTGCTCCGTGTTTATAATTACTACTGTTTGGCAGCCACGAGATTGCTACTTAATAATTTCTATGATCTTCTTAGGGTGAGTCCCGTGCAGTTTTTGCGGTAATTTATTTACAAGTAGCTTCCAGACGTGTGAATATTTTCACGATTTAAGTAGTAGAGGTCAACATGTTGAAACTAAAGATGCAGGCGGCGGTGTCTCTGTAGCTTTCTACACTCTGCAGAAAAGATAAGAAATGTAGTAAGGATACATTTAAATAAAATACATAACATGCAATGTTAAGTCTAGTTAATATAAAATGTTAAGTCTGTATTAAATGGATATCCGGTTTCATGTATTATATCATAAATGCAAGACGATGCGCCATGAGACCCCTTGTCCAGTCCTCAGGTCTCCGTTGCTTTTAAGCAGAAACTTCCAGCGAGATACACATAACGTTTTGTCTTCATTTGCAATAAGGTGCCATAACAAAAACAGCAAAAATTTGACTTTTCCTCATGCAGAGGACGACAATGTTTATTGAAATGAGAGGTTACATACACAGTTAACACGTCTGCATATATGGACATGTAGCCGTCTGGCAGTAGTAGTGCTATCATCACCAGCGACATGGTGATAAAATATACTGATTATCATACACATCATAGCTTTTAAAGGGAAAGCTTTGGAGGCATACACACGGCAACAGTTTTGTAATCGGTCGTAACAGTGTGCTACAACAGTGTATATTATGATTATTTGATGATGTGCATGTAGACTTGAAACTAAGAGGAAAGAAGACAGTACAAAAATTGACCAATTTTTTGGCTTCCGTGATCCATATTATGCTCTAAACGTTGAGCACTTCATAATAATGTAATACATACTTGGGAATGGGTTGCTGTACCGTATTTTACCCTAAAGGAAATTTAAAGGGATGGTATGTCATGAATGTGCATGTACATGCATACGTACATGCATACATAAGTCACTTTACACGCTGTCGCCAAATCCTTTTAGATAAACATGCATGGTTCAGTAACCAATTTCCAATTTTTCTTCACATTACGAAATGATTACGACGCTACCACTGTTATGGATACATTATAACGGCCATTAGCTGTAGACAGCCAAACAGCTAATATTGCACTACTATGTCCTGATTTGGCATGTGTTTTGAATAAACAACACTTGTCTTGCTAGAGAATACGTTTATTCAGTAAATTAGACCTTATAAAAGAGCCCTTTGTCTCCAGCTGAGCCATCACAGTAATATTGGTGGCGAAGGAAAAGCGGTGACTTCTCATTATTTGATGTTATATTTTTCCAACAATTACTTTTACATTTGTCGACAATAATTGTAAGTAGGAGACAGGCGCGACCAGTATGCTAGTAGTATAAAGTAAGTCAGTTTGTAAAAAGAATTGTTGTTGCTGCTCGCACATTTACTTTGTCTTATGTCATATTATAGACATGGTTATCTCAAAAGAAAAAGAAGACTTTTTTCTTTGCATGCTTGTTTGCTACTGCGACACTATATATAAGTGAACATGTTTTAAATTTATTTGGAATCATTTGTCTCATGATTCACTTTGCAAGAAAGGGACCTGACGTCGGTGTTTCTGTCGAAAGCTTTTGATGCGGCTGGGTCATGTCGCCACGCTTGCCGTGCAATATAACCGTTTGTTACAATATGACTTTTACTGAAATTTTACTACTTAAAGTACACTACCGCGCTTCCACTTAAACGTCATATGATATATATATATACCTATATGTATGTACGACTCTCGGCATAGTATTACTTGTCTAGCTATATCATTTTTTGGGAGAAGCATTGTTTTTAAGGCAATAAATAAATAAATGCTACAAATGAGAGAATCATGAAAAAGTGGCGACAGACTTGATGGGTGGATGGAATGGAATTTGGTGGGATCATCATCACACAACAGTCATCCTTTTACAAGTCTTTTCCCTCTCGCACACACACACAAACAATCAAGTCTTAGAGTTTAAACTGGTAGTTTCTGTGGCAAATGCAGTTTACCTAATATTACCTATCCATGACATCGTTACAAGCTCTGTAAAATTATCATCACATTGATATTTATATATTTGGTTGATGGGAGAGAGAGAAAAAAAGAAGAACAGAGATCTAGGTTGCCTGTTGCTGCTACTGTCTCCAAGGCTACCAAGAAGAAGAAAAAGGTTCTGGGATTTAGCCAGCCTGTGTTTTATCTTTTTTTGTCCCTTGGAGTTACAACAACATGATGAGCAGAACACACAGCAAGTTCAGCATGATGATGAGACACAAAGCATAGTTTTGTTTTCTCAGTTGAGTTCTAAAAAGATTGGTGGGTGAAAAAAAACGAAAAGGGTCCAATTTTTTTGTAACAAGCCTCACTTGAGTTTTTTGGTTGACTTTGTTTTTACAAGTCATTTTTTGTTATTGGTAGTAAATATAAAATAATATGCTGTGTTCAATATAACCGTATTTGTTTTCAAAAACTTTGTTCTAGACATGGAGTATAATAATGAGGCATGATGATGATATCATTTGTTTCTCTAAATGATTCGGACTTGATGGCAAGATTTGTGTTTTATGATTGATATAACGAGTTTATCAGTTTCAGTTGAGAAGTAATATCATGTACCTATTTAGTGCTGAATTATTAATTATGATTTTGTAACGGGAAAGGAAAGCAGACTATTTAGGAATTAGAACAATTACGACCCCGGTTTTACTCAGTCGTCATATTTCTGTTATAGGCAAACGGAAAAAAGCATGTAAGCTGGTCAGCCTGCGAAACAAAACATTCATTGTTGTTTATTACAAGATGTTCAGAGAAACCGCTAGCATGGTCATAAAACTCTTCATAATATATACCAAAAGCAGAAGAAAACTTTTCAGTCACTATCAGCCTTCATTTCACTCTTCTGTCGTCTCATTCGTTTGAAGGGACATTATATGACAAATGTGCAAAAGTGAAATTTTATCCAACTTAAATTTGTTTGTATCAAGTTCAAATAATAAAAAAATATTTACATTACGTGTATTGTTTTGCTAAACCAAAAAAAAAGATTCATGAAAAAATGACAGTTTCCATATTATTTTCAACGTAAGCCTGATTTAATCCCAAGCACACCGCTACCACCACCACTAAAGTCAACATGATAAAAAACAATATTGATTCGCTTGGGAAGGAGAAAGGAAAACGTATATACGGATCAACATGATCGTCAACGAGCTTAATATAAGTATATACATACGATGATTGGGGAACTCAATCCGGAAGCTAATCTGTGTATACATGTATTTGTCAATTAATGGTCTATTATTATTGCCGTTGTGGGATCACTTTCCTCCTACTGTAATATATAAATTAAATATAAAACCGGAGAGGGAAAGAGAGAGAGAGAGATGATGGTGTTATGCTGGGAAAAGGAAAGTAAAAATATGAAGGGTAAGTAACATCAAACCAAGGAGAGTAAAAGGGATTGAGACTTGTATTGTGTCCATTACGGACACACAATGATCCTTAAGCGTCGTCGTATCTGACAACCGTTCTGAATTAATATGAAACGTAGTAAAATAAAAGTATACAGCGGCAATAATAATAATAATTTAATAATCATATTACTACTGCACATTGAGCATAAGCTGCGTATCACACACATTGTACTATGCATTTGCAAAGTAAACTACTGAAAGTCTCTCTGTAGCAGCAATAATGACAGCAATTATTATTATTTTGATGGGAGCCGTATGTATGTGTGTAACTCGAAAAGAAGTTTTGTAACTCTTACACTTTTACGCTTTTTCAAAGCGAAATTACCAACACTTTTCATGCGAGTGACTTTGAGTACTTCCCTGTTTTGCTATTAAAGGTAGTAGTAGCATTGGTGTATATAATGTGAATTCGTAAAATGTATAATAATAATAATAATAATAATAAGCATACTTACTTGTACACATCACACATACACATAATACAGTAGACGTACGAGATTTTTATTTATTGTAATAATCTATTACTGCCAGTGCAACCAGCAGCTAAGGGATTTGCTGGATGGCTTATATAATCGTCTTTGAAGCCTTGCATAATGTCCCAAAACCCATAAAAACTAAAGCTACATAATAATAGATAGAAAAATATATATTTACTTCAGCTATGAACGCCAACGTAGCTCTCTGCCTGTATCAATTTCCTGACAGTCAGTAAACAAGCCAGTTTACATTGAGCACTGGCTATGGATAAAGTTATTGCAGGCTAGATTTTCTACCATAGCAAAAATGTCATTTTGAATGTTTCTCTTTTTGATTTTTTTTCTTGATAAAAATAGAAATTTCCGATTTTCCAACTTTCAACTCCCTGCTTTCATTTTTAATACTGCTCTGATCATATTACAAACCTTACATCCGTCCGTAGAATAATAATAATGTACTGCAGCTTTGAAGCTATCAAATGTTTGAAAAGGAGAAAACTTGACGAAATCAGTACAAGAGCACATAGTCTATTCACATATTATATATTAAGTACGCTCTGTGAATAAAATCATATACAGAAAGTATCCAATTGTATGGTGGCTTTTGAAAGGGGTCATGACGATGATAATGATGACCAACATGATGACTTGTGCCTGGTGCCGTTGTTGCTTCTGACTGATGAAAAAAAGTTAAATCACGAGAAATGTAAATGGGAAATGGGGTTTGAGGCACTGTTGTAACTACACACTCATTGTTATCTTTACGCCCGAATATAAATGAGCTGGTATTATTATTATTATATTTCTCATAGAAAATAAATAAAAAGGAAGGAATCTGGCGTTACTCTCTCTCTATCTCTCAGTGTGAACATTTCTATTTTATTGTGCGTTATTTATTGTTTGTACGGTACTCGCATTGCATCGTCGTAGAAGTGTGTGTAAGTCTATATGTGTTGGAAAGTCAATGGGTTTGATGTTGATGTGATTTTATAGAATCCTCACCCTTCCCATCGCATCATCCTGCTGCTGATCAACCACAGACCCCTCATATTGTAATTATTATTATTATAAAGATGTGATATAGGGGAAGATGAGAGATGCAAAAAAATAATAATAACAATAAATAAAAAATCAACATAGATAATATTATTATTACTCTACCGAACAACAATGTCTATGTGGAGAGACAAAGATGAGCATTGAAAATGACACGAGGAGGAGAAGGCGGAAAAGAAAATAATACCGACATGCACGGATATTGACTTTGATGTCATTATTATTATTACTACTTGATTCAAGGCGATATCTTTTTTATTGCCTTAAACTTGAATAAAATGCATTTGAAAGGAGTAGCGTGGAAAAAGGAAGGACGCATGCTTTGCATATTGTATGTATATCCTACGCAGACGGCAGCATAACATCAACGTAGACATGTATATTATCAAGTCAGTTGCAGTTTAAAAATGGGATATTTCCGACAATCTTTCAAAAACGTATTCTGATAGAAATTTAAATAGATTTTTACAAGTGTAAATTGCAGCCACATGACAAAGTTTAGTACATATGCATTATTATTATTATTATTATTACGCGTGTAGACTTTGATTTTGTAAAATCCGGAAACGAGCGTGCACACAAGTTTTAAGTTGTAACTCTTGTCGGTTTATTGCGTTTGTGTCAACTTTTCAAAACGACACTACGATTTTGTCGGAACACTCATGCTGATGTTGCTGATGATACTGTTTTCAATTTACTGCATTCAAGGACGTGTATACATGTTACGTTTAAAGAACAACATCAAAAGATGAACTAGAACGTTTAGTCTATTCTGTAATTTTGAAGTTATTGTTGTTCTACAGTATTTACCAGTTACATTATTGCAGCGCTTCTACTATCGCCACTGGTGCTGCTATCAGGAAGGATATATGACACTTTACTTTACTTACCCCATCTTCACGCTAAATTACCCCAATTTTATAAAGACCCTAATCGAGTTGCGTTGTACGGCACACAACCAGCATTTCTTCTTTCTTATCTCCTCCTCCTTCTTTTTAAGCAAATGCTAGCTCAGCAGCAAATACATATAGTATGTACATTCAACACAACGTGCGAATACGGGCGTTGACCAAAATGACTGTTAATTCGTTGGAGATAAAACGAGAATAATGATGATGATAACAATACACACACAGATAATTAAGTAGAAGCTGATTTGTCCAAAAGTATTTTGTTGAAATCCGACCATTGATTAAAAAAAATTCGTGTTTCTCTTTTTTCTAGCACTGAATACTACAAAATTGTATGAAAAAAATGAAAGAATGTCAGGAAAATGTTGCGCTTACACACTTATGCATCACAACATAATTTTACTGAATTGCTTCAATCTCGTAAACACTTTATGAAAAGAAATTTGCCTCATTTTGTAACAGGCATATAAAATTTTTAACTTAAACTTTATGTTATATTTAATGGTTTGCATGACTCATTTTACAAGTTAGGAAGGGGAAAACGGTTAGCTGGCTAGCTGCAGTGACTGTATCAAAACGTAGGATCTCATCTTGTCGGAATTCCTTTTTTTTCACTGTTTGGAGTGCTATCATTATCATGATCATCAAGCAGCATACATATAGCTAGCAGTGAGCGAGCGAGAAGGGAGAATAAAAAGGTAATTGCATGCACAAAAAAATAAGAAAGATACCTCACTCGAGAAAAAAATGAGCGAGATCCTTCAGCAGGTTGATTGCAATAAAATACCGTCAAAGGATGAAGTTTTAATGACCCAGTTGTCTGTGCTGCTGACGATTGAATCAAAGGATGCATCATAATATCAGTCACATTTCACCTTGATGCTTCTGCTGGGTCGATTGCGTGAAACAGCAAATAATAATAATAATAATAACTATAGCAGTGTAATAGTAGCAGCAGTGCAGGACTCAGTCGTTCATATTGTTATTATTATTATTACTATTCCCAAATACCGACCGACCGACCCAAGTTCACCACTGCTGCTGTTGTTTCAATCTCTATATAAACAGCTCCAAGACGTATTTCGTGCTACATATTTTATTTTTTTATCGTCAGAATTAAGACATTAAAGCTATTAAACTGACTAAATTAAACTATTACGTAAGGATCCAATTGCACGATTTTTCACAATATTTCCACAAAAAAGTATAGATGATGATGGTGGTGGTTGTGGTGGTGATGATGATGATTGATGATATAATACGCATTTTATTTACCAGCTTTAACAGCAACATCAGTCAAAGTCCTTTTTGGATATTATGATATCTCTCATACATAATAATAAACCGTGTACGCATGTATATAAATAATATGGTGATAAAACTCTATTAAAATGTATACTGTATATGTGTGTATTAAATTGTTAGTTTTGCTTTCCAGCACAAAATGAGACATCCTGAATTATACAATATATTTTTTCGATTTTGGTATTCATGGCGTAGACACAAAAAATTTGTATTTTTCAGTGTTATCTGCCCTCTTCCCCTTATTAGTCGTTTGTGTGATCACATGAAATACATAGATTAGGAGGAGGTACCGATATGCATGCATGCAGCACAAAAAAATAAAGAACACGATAAAGTGGTGCAGTTGTTGTTGTGTGTGTATACTTATGTATATATTTTGTAGGTTTATTTTATTGGAAGAACATGAGGTGTGTAAGATATCATTAAATGGCTCCTGCATCAAATTTCTCTGGAATGAATGAAACGTCTACAAAAAACCAAGAATAGAGTTTAACGCCACAATAATGCTGGTAATCGCTTATATTTTTCTTTCTTTTGATAATGGTTCTATCATCACCGGCATACAAATAAAAGTATGAATGTATGTATATATGTATACTTACATACGATCAGCTAGTTAATATGCATGTAGTCATGTGTGTACACGTTCCTTTCAATTTTTTTCCCTGGTATTGCGTGAATTGAGCGAGGAGTCGTTCTGCAGGGTATTTATTTTACTCTGTACACGATCAAATGCTATTAGTTATTTTCTACAACCAGTTGACTTAATTAAGTCATTCGTGGTATAAACGTACACACAAGCATTATATTTTTGCTGCCATGTCAGTTACATACAAACGACTACATCATCTCTCACACAAATCAATAGAGTAGCGACAAGTTGCGGTGCATGTCATCTTTACACAGAGACCGGCCTATGTGCACTTATACTTTTGTACTTTTATTTTGCATTAGGTTTAAAGTAGGTATTATTTTATTTTTTCTTATAACGTTCGTTCGTAATATTTTGCAAATAACTGGACATTGACGGTCAGTATCAAAAAGTTTCCTCAGTGACAGAACTGGATTTATCGTTTGAACTGGGTTAAAAACCATTCTTGAAACCTGACAAATACGCAGGTAAAGAAGTAATAGTCATTTAGGTAGACAAAGTCCATATAAATAGTCAAACCAACAATGCTACTAACCAGTAATAAGCTAATTGCATGTCTAATTTTCATGATTTGAAGTGGGAAGAACCCCCTGTCCTAAATTCGCTCCTATTTTGTAACGTAAAATTGCTAGTTCATGTAAAAATCTTTCTGTTGAAATGAAATGAAATGAGACGTAGTGATGGCAGTAGTATTTTTTAAGTATTTTCTTAAACACGCGTAATATGTTGTAAGTCAGTCAGACAGCACTAGATACGACGACAGCAACATCAACATGGATAGCTGAACAAGGTTTTTTTAGAATAACATGACGATGAATTATTATAAGAATTTTAGCAATAATAAAAATACGTTTTGTAGAACAATGTAGCCTAGTAGACCAGACAGTTTCTCCACTTGTACATGAAATGGAAAAAAACATGTAGGTAGGTACATACGAGCAGAAAATAGGGTGCACGGTGTGTAGAAAATTACAAGGTATTAATAACGAACCTTTACTTTCAACAAAATGATTGGTTGGAGGCGGCTAACCATTTTACCTTTTTATGTGTTTATAATAGTTTTCTGTGCTTGTTTGGAAATAATATAACTTACTTATATAAATAAGTTCTCTCTCTCTCTCTCTTCCCTTTCCCTTTGTTTTCCAACAAAACCTGCATGTGTGCCACAGCAATAATAATAATATACACGGTGTCTGTAATTACTCGTACAACAGCACCAGCAGCAGTAACATGAACATCTCAATTTCAAAATTTCAATCTGTCATCTTGCAGCTCAGCATATGTATGTATGTATTTCCAAAAGTGTTTCTTCAGACAAAGAAGGATAAATGAATTAAGCAAAGAAAACAAATATCTTTTATTACGGGTAATTCCATTGTATTTTCTCGAACAGTGTGTTGCTTTTCGTAGCGCAAAAGGAATTTTTAATTCAAGTGAAAGAGGTAAGACGCCTTAACTTTGAGCAAGTTAAACGAAGATCATATTCTTAACTTAAAATAAGTTAAAAGAAGGAAGACGCCTCAAGTTTTGTAACGTATTTACTTCACATTAGGAAGAAATGGAGCTGATATGTTATCACGGGATAATTACGCCATGACAAAAAAATACAAACGCAACA
>JAHZMT010004550.1:0-13233 GCA_027743785.1 Sinhomidia bicolor | reverse complement strand
AAATTGAAATTCGGATGACGAGGTTCGTACGGGTTTTCCGCATGCCTATTTTTACTTCCTCGTGATTTTCATTTTTTGTACGCCTCACCTATAAAATAAAGAATCGCATTGGAAACGTAAGTTATATATCTAATCATCTTGAGCTTCCCTTCTTATTGCTTTTTCAATCTTCATAGTCTCCCATGCTTTGCTTGCTGCTTGCTCACTCTATACTATTCTCATAACTTCTTATTTAAAAGCGAAAAATACCATGTGATACATCAAAATTTATCTACTTTTTGAGATAAAGCCAAAACTGACACTTTTAAATATCTTTGAAATACTACGTTACCGTTACGACCGTTAACGTTGGAAACTCTTGATTTTAAGCAAAATATAGCATGTGGCACATCAATATTTGTCTACTCTTTGAGATAAAGCCAATTTTGGCAGTTTACACTGTCATTCGTACAAGATACGATTTCTTACTTTGTGCAAGACCACCCTACTACATTAGCAGAATAAATATTTTGCTACACTTTTTAAGTGATGGTCGTTTTGGATTGATTAGCATGTGCGCATTATACACCTTACAAAAAGGTTTATACATTTTGCGTTACTTGCTTGAACTTTTAACTACTTGCCTCAGAAATTTATTGAAAAGTCTTTACCCTTAAAAGTATGTGATGTACCAAGGAATCCGTTCTGACAATAAATTAAATTATTATTATTGAGACTTGTTTCAAATTTAAAAATTATATAAAATTTTGTTTCTCGCGAATTATGTCTTTCACTAAAGAATATGGAAACGTAAGCTACGATATTGTAATTTATCGCACCGATTTAAAAAATTCATGATACATAGTACAAGTGATATGGAAAGCTTTTTCGATGTTGCATATTATTACAATTAGAATTTAGAAATATTTCCAACGGCATCCTAAAATCAAAATAATATCAAATCAAATATAAGTCGCTGAATTCAAGTTTAACAGCGGTTCAGACATTTAACATGTATTAAGTGTCGAAGGCACTTACTAAAACCAGGATGTCTGTCCGTCTGTTCCCACAATATCTCAAGAACGGTTTCGAATTTTCAAATTCTGTTTTCTGCAATGACTAGTGACCAAGGGACCTGACCCTCGCATTTTGAAACATTTCACTTAACGGTAAAGGTTCGGAATATTCAAAATTTGGAAAATTTTATGTGACACTGACAGCACAAGCTATGTCAATGTGACATTCGAAAGCTTAGTTCACGCTAAGTCGTTTAGTTTTAGTACCAACGTTGAACAGTTTTGATGGTGTGACGATTCAGTTTCGTTCATTGCGTAAAATTTTAAATTAAACACAGTTTAAGTGTCGAGAACATTTAGGCCATGTCTTTGATTATTTTCTACGTGTTGGGGTTATCGGGTTTATTATTTACAAATGATAAGATCTTTCTACTTGCTGATGGAAATGCCGTTTCGCTACTCCGCAAGAACGTTTATTTATAAGCCTCACAGAGTACCAAAGACAAAGAGCTTTCTCAGCGTCCAAAGGAACTACCCGAGAAAGTAAGGAAAATCAAAACGGCCAGCAAAAGGAACCATTTCTGATATTTTTAAAAAGCCCATGCAAACGGGAAGTGTGCTGGATAGAAAGTCCCCCGGAGTCCCTCGCTGGACTTATTGTTCCTAACCGTATCCACCCTATATGAATTTTGTCGGATGTTTATTTCTAGTCTCCTACATGATTATTGTCAGTCAGGATTATATAATTTGAATCGATCATATTTTATTTGTTGAGCGTTTCTCTTTCAGATGAACGTAAAATCAACTCTGTATGTGTTATAGTTAACGAATGGTTACAGTAAGAATGGAACCAGATATCTCTGGGATATCCTGTATGTTATGTACCTGTTTTAGACAGCATGTTTACAACACTGTACCATAACCGCCACCATTTCCACCAAGAGTTGCCATCAGCAGCAATAGCAGCTTTCGTTCACTAACCTTATTTTTTTTCAAGCCTGTTTTGTTACACGTTTACACGGAGGGGGGAGAAAAAGCAATAATGGAATTATGGTAGAGAGAAAGGGATTAATATAAAAGGATTTTCATTATGTGTTGTGTGTGCGCGTATATTCTCTTTTGAAGGAACAAGTGGCGTGCTGGAGGCCATCAAAATGTCTAATAATTTCCAATAATAATCCTTTTCAACAGCAGCAAGCAGTCAGTCGACAGTAATAATAATAAGGATATGCACAAAGAAGAAGAAAAGGAAGAAAGACGGAATTAGAAAAAACTCAATAATCGTCACACAACACGCGTTCTGTAGCGGCAGTTTAATATTACCTGGCCAGTTTGTTAGGTACACACTGTTGAATATTACAAAGCTTCATTTTTTCAAGCAGTCTGGCTACCTGACTTGACTGACTGACAGATAGCAACGCAATAACCTATCATGCAAACAACAGCAGCAATAATAATAGCAGCAGCAGCAGGTACCCCTTGTGAAGCTTCATCAAAATTTATATACAAAGTCGATTAGTAAGTGAACGTGACGACTCCAAGTTTCTCATATATTTTTTCCTAAAAAATGTAATTATGAGCCAATTTTGTGACTTGTACATATATATGTACATAAGACTGTAAGAAGCAGCAATTGTATTTTATGCAATGCTGCCGCTTATGATGTCGGCGGCAGTGCCATTTTTAAAATGTCACTATTTCGTTCTCCACGTGTATTGTGTACTAACTTCAGTACAGTAATAATAATTAATTACAACCGTTAAAAGTTTTTTGTGTTGCAATACCTATTTACGTATATTCGCTGTTAGTATACTGAAGTAGCAGCAGCAACACAGCTAATTACAAGCAAGGTAATAGCCACTTGCAAGAGTTCTTCAGCCTTTTTTAGCTCATGACATGACATTTTATGGTATTCCAAATTCCATTAGGGAAGAGGCGAAACCCTTTTTGTATAATTTAGTTGACAGAAGTAGTAGCAAAATATAGAAAGAAATGGCATTATTGGGAAAATATGGATGATGACCCAATTCTCTCTTCTGATATAAGTAAATAGACTTGAGTATAAAAGAAACTGTTATTCTTTTTTCAAATTGCTTCAATCTCTCATACAAACAGCCGTATGGAGAGGGAAGCCGTATGTACAAAAACTATACAAATAAGTTTTGCTACTGTTCCCCTGCATTGGAGAATATAAAAAGGAACCACGTAAACGAATGCCAGATCAAAACAACAACAGCAACGTGTTGTTCAGTCGCAGAAAAGCAGTATAGACTATCATGTAGTGTCTCGTTGTTGCTGATGTAGAATTTCATGGATGAAAAAACATTATTTTCTTTTCAAGAAAACAGGTAGATAGACATGATAACCAACACCACGAGAAAAAAAGAGCAACCAGTCCTGTATTCCATCACGGGTATATATATTTTATTATGGGAAGCTCAAGAAAAGCATTATATGTCTGTGTTGGATTTTTTATCATTATCACCACCACCACCAACACCAACCCTTTCTTTTCTCCTCTTTTCACTCATACTGTCAGTTAGTCTTTCTTCATTTTTCCGATTTTTTCCCCACTGTTGCATTTCCCATGACAGAACTAGGTAGTCCTTTTCAGTAGAAAGAAAGAATGGGGAAAATAACAAAATATGATTCTATTATAATTTTTATTATTATCTTTACCATATATGTTCGTATAAATGGGCTCCATGTATATGGGATATACTATAACCATTGTGTTGAGCTTATTACATTAATTTTATTGCTTTATGTGATGAGTACACGTCCTTTACTCTGCTGCCGTCATGCTATCTGTCCATCCCTTTACTTTATTAAAAGAGTTTGTTTGGTTGATTGTCTGCTTCTTGCTTAAAAATGTTCCACCATTTTTATTTATCTATCTGTCCTACATATTATTATTATTATTATCATTATTATTATTATGGCTAGCACTAAAAAATGCAAACTGTTTTTCATTGTGCAGCAACAACAAACTGCTGGACTGTGCTACTGCCTGCTTGACTTGAGTGCGAAACACGGGCTTTTATCTGCTACCGTGTATTGCGATAAACTTGTGTCTATGTGCATATTTATTTATTTTTGGCTTCCACCGCAACATGTACGCTGTGACGATGATGTTGGTGATTGTATTGAACGAACATGTTGCCCTCTCAGCACACATGTGCGTTTTATTTTTACTTGTACCAAAGTAATATGATTTGATGATAAGGAAAAAGTCGGGTAAAAGGGAAATAATATTTTCAGATTTATTTTTTAGACACACGAGATAAATTAAAGCAAGAAAACTATATACAAAATGCGTCCGTGACTTAAAATATGCATTTAAAAATTTTCCTAGCATTAGCTTGAGCACGTCCAAATATCTAGGTATGTATTCTTTTAGGCTAATATCACATTATATATCTGTTTCAACACCAACCATCACCACCGACAAAGATACTTTCATTAAAAAATATGAATACGCTAAGCAGGTAGACTTGTTCATGAATAAAATTAGTTTCTTTTCTTAGTTTTTTTTCATATTACACAGAAAAGCGGTTCACTTTCTTTTTAAGACGAATCAGGGGTCAAATTTCATAAAAACAATATCTAGCACACTTTCCTTTGAATGTACCAAAACACGGAGAAAACTACGAGAAAAATCAAGGGCATTTGCTGGTAGCATGAAGATGACGATGATGATGATCCTCGTCATCATGATTATGATGATGTTTTTTTACTTTGCACCGCATCATTTGCTGTTGCCGCTACTTTTTCTACGAGTAGAAAAAAGTTGGATATAAAAATACTGGTTACTTTAATAGAGCCCCACTGCTACCTATAATACTGCATCAAGTGGATAATGTAGCGTATGAGAATGCGGAAGCAAAAAATCCTTCACTTCACATCAACACGAGCTAGGCTCCCCTTTTTTATTATTAGATTTGAAGATGAGAGGAAGGAAAAAGAGGAAACGAGTATATTAACCAAGTTTGTAGTGAAAACAAGAAGCTTATTTTTCAAAGAACAGAAAGATGGAACGTGAGTGAATGAGTGTCTTTTGCATATTATTTACTGCTGTTTGGCAGCAGAAGTTTAGTAACAACGTGAACATAATTTCTTTTCTTTCGCCTTGTTAAAGACTGCAGTGCATTTCTACTAGACGAGGTTATGCAAATTGTTTACCCAGCTGTCTTATTAATTTCATTCAAAAATCTTGCTTTTGAAGCCAGCGACAATAGAATTCCAAATTAAATTGGCCGTGTTTTCTCCCTGTACTTTTAGTATTGGTGTTCACATTTTAATGAGCAGAGTCCACTACACCAAAAACTGTGTAATAATTATGACTATGCTTCGGTAGAGCGAAAAGCAAAAATTGAAGAAAAAATAAAACGACAACGATTTCTTGATACAACAAAACCAATTTTAGGGGTTTACAACGTCTTCGTTTTTTAGCATTCTGAAAATTATATGACGTTTCTATCGCGCAAAAAAGAGCACAATTTTTTTCTTAAACTTTTTCTCTACTTTCTTTAATATTGGATAATACATTAGACTTTTTCCAGTCGGTTTATACGTTTTCATGTTCATCTCCAAAAACAAGCAATGTTTTTTTCGTCCGTTCATATCGTATTTACTTATACATTACCACGAGGATGGTTTTCAAGTACACTGAATGTGAAATCAAATGTTGTTAAGTCTACGTTGCGTTGAAAATGTGGAAATGGGGGCATTTATACCATTTGTCATTTGATTATATGTTCACACAATTCCAACTTTTCTTTTTTAAAAACTGGTAAACGAATCGTCAACGCAAATGAGATGCGCATTTTGCCTTACCAGAAACATTTTTTATTTCTGGTAGTTTCATCAAATGACGAATGGTATAAATTTCTAAATTTTCAACACAACGTAGGCTTAACAACATTTGATTTCACATGGAGTTTAGAAAAATTATAAATGTTGTTTGTAAACTTAAAAATGGTCAAATAGAAATATTACTGCACATGGCATTTATTTGTTGCTTTCTTTTTATCCTTTTCCTCTTCATGTTTTCTGTTGAGCAAGAAAAAGCATTTTTTGTGTACCACTTTACTAACTCTCTTTTCATTAAAATTTTTCTGCACGTATTTTTCCACTTTTCACAAATTCTGTTGCTTTCCACTATTTTTTTACCCTTTCATAGTTTTATATAGAAAATAGCATTTTTTTTCTCTCGCCTTTTCTCGTTCACTCTGCTTAATATAATAGTATAGCTGAGCTGTTGTGATGATGATATATTGATATCAGTATGAAAGAAGCGAGTGAGTGGATGAAAATAAATAAATGCAAGTAAAAATACCAGGGTTTCAAGGCGTGTGTTTTGGTTTCATTTTCAAATAGTAATATCCGAGAGTGGTGAACACACGCGAATATTAGATACCGTGTTTTTATTATTGTTGTAGTAGTAGTGAAGTGAGAGGAAACTTTAAATGGTGAAAGAGGAGGGTAATGGAACAGCTCATATTTTTTTAAAATGTATGTATGAAAACTAGAAAAAGGCGATGATGATGGAAGAGAGCAAACCGTAGGCAATAATAAGCAAAAGTAAATATTACGTTGAAACATATACATTACGTACAATATATCAAAGTAAAATAGTAAATTGAAAGTTTTTCCGTGTGTTTCACCTTCTACGTAAACCCGTTTTTTCCTATAAAATCTCATGTGCAGTGGCGGTGGTACAGGTATACAAACTTTATGGACTAAAACGAACATTTTTTCACCTTCATTCCATCCCTCCATCTTTTTTTGCTTCAATTCGACTGTTGCTCTTTTTGTTGTTGACAAAATTGCTTTGTTTATGTAACAAAAAACGTAAAGTAAGGCAAAGAATATACTAGAGTATTCTTTCTTTTTAGACAAACAGCAGCAGCAAAATATAATGGAGAAATCATATAAATACACAATGAAAGTAAAAAAAAGTACTGCAAAAAGGCTTACAGATATTTACAAGGCTCAATGGGGAACAGTAATAAGAGCAGTAGCAGCGGATTAAGTTCACGCTATGAAGAAAGGTGAATTAAATGTAAAGGGTGCAGAGCATAGAGTCATATGGTGTGATCAACATGTTTTATGGCTTCTCAAGCTAAGGATAAAAAACAGGATCAAAAATATATACATATTCAGTAGTTTATGGCTTCATCATGCATGCATCATTATCCTGTTGTTATGAAGCAGAGCAATAGTGCATACAAAAGCAGTCACACAATTAAATAATGTTTGGTTGGATTTCGTAACACATTATATTGTCGAATATTGTATTCTGCATTCAAACAAGTGAATTTACGTCAACAAAAGCTGAGGATTTACCGCATAAGTTTATGCGACAATATTTGTAAACATTACATTCTAATTATCAATAGTAAAAAGCGAAAATCTGAACTAGATGCCTTTGCTTACAATGACGTATGAACAGATGGAGACAATTTTACACACCTGACAAGCAAATTTTGTTTGTAATGAGCAAGATAAGGTGAGTTTTTTAAATATTACTGACAATCTTTATATTTCTATCCGCTGTTTAAAAGTCTGGTGCTGCTGCAAAGGTGTTCATCAAGAGTGTTTTCCAAGATTGGTATAAAAAATTGTAGTTGGAAAAAACGTTGCTGTGAGACCTTCAAATGTTGAGGTTAAACGAGGCAAAGATCCCCAGATAAAACTTGACGATGTCCCTCGCGGACTCGTGTGCAACTTATTACAGTTACGTTTATATTTCTTTGTATGCATTACCACTCCATGTATAAATGAAAGGCCATAAAATGTTGTCCCGATGTTCTTGCCTGGTACTTACTAGTATAAATATGAATGTATGACATGTTTGTATGTGAGCATGTAGTCTTCCTACTGCAGATAAATTCAAGTTTTCTCTCGTTCTGTAAACTTGTTTTTTTGCTTAGGTCTATTATTTGTGTGTATATACATGCACATGCACGTGTGTATGGCGTTCAAATATATGTTTTAGATTGACGAGTCCCTAAAGAATTCACATGCCATTACAGCACACACATCATTCAACCAAAACTAGAGAGGAAGATCCTGACAAAACGTGTTAGGAGAGAAAGAAAGAAAAGGGCGCACAACTGAACAGCAAACAGCAGTGAAAAAGTAGGGTAGTATGAGAGAGAGAAAGGGAGAAGGGAAAATAGAGACGGGAAGAGATAGGAATCGAGAAGAACACAGGAATTATAGTAGAAGTTATATACCAAGCTGAACTACTATGTAAAACACACTCAGGACTGAATGTTAGTTGCGTGCGTTTTGTATATATGATGATGTCATATAATATCCATTTTAGTTTGTTGTTAAAGGGAATATTATTTCGATTTTTGAAATAAGGAATGCTGCTGGTGGAGCAGAGATATTTTTTAGTAGTACATAATATGCGTATTTATATACACACACGCCAGCTCACCACCATAAAAAATAGGAGACAAAAAGAGGCTCGTGGAGGGAAAGAAAGAACCCCAAAAGTAGGGTTTTCAAAGCGTAGTAGTTCAAACGCTTTTGATGGTTGACTTTGGGCTTTGATTAAACCCCATTGAGACCAATTGTGACTTTGTTGAAGCTGCTACTACAACCACCACCGCATTTCTAGAAACATTTCTATACACAGAGAGATGCATACATATGTATACTGGCAAATGGAGCAACAGACAAAAAAAACTTTTTTTTTCTCAAAGCAGCAAAGAGAGTTTCTTGAATCCCTACATATTAAATGTATCTCTGCATTTATTATTGTGAGCTGTGGAGCGTTTTGGAGGAAAGAGACACGTAATATTTCACATCAAAAGATAGTACGTGAATATTGTTCCTATTTTCCTTTTCTCTATCTCTTTCAGCTTTCTACTGTTGCTTTTCTCATATTTTTTTTTACATATATTCAAAATGTTTCGGAGAGATACAAACGAAGAAGGGAAAATGGTACTGTAAGAACAGCAATGCCGCCACCACCACCGCTACCATCACTCTCGCAGAATTATTCAACAAGGAAAAAGCTTCCTCTTGTAGCACCACCACCACTACTTGCTGTTACATGTCTTATTATATATTTTCCCCTTTTGGTGTATTTGTAATGTTGCTTCTCCACCACCAGCTCTCGTTTCCTGAGAAGTGTGCGGGCTTTAAAAAATCCACTGTTAAATGTTATTCTCTCTGCTTAGAAATTCACTAGAACAAAATGTGAGCGTGTGCGAGAGTGTGATGGCGGTAGCAGTGGTGGCGTGTGCTACATTCTCACATTTCTACCCTATTGAGTAGCTATACACAAAAATTCCCAATTTTCTCTGTATACTATTGAGATTGTACTAGTAACTTGGGACTTTTATTTAAAAAAGAACATTACGTGCGTACATGCAAGCAGCGTCAGAGGAAAAGGAGAACCAAGCAGGTTAAAATATATCTCACAAAAGACAAAGAAGGACAAGTATACAATGGAGAACAAATGGAAAAGAAAGAAATACGTGATATAACGAGCTTGAAAAAAGGGCGCATTTCATTTCGGTATTTTTTGTTTAGTCTCTGTTCTCTTTTCCCTCGTTTCCATTCATTCATTCATGCATGCGCTCATGTGTGTTCAAATGCTCGTCGTTCTACCGTTTTGGGTTTTAAAAATTTTATTTTATTGGTAGAATACCTCATGACGACAAGTCGAGTTTCGTTTGTAAAAATGCGGTGGATTGAGAAAAAGTACCTTTCTTCACTTTCTTTAGAGAAGCAGAAATGGCGGCAGCAACAACGGTAGCAAATGAAAGGGTGTCTCTATTGAAATGTTAAATGTAAGAGGAAATGTACTTTAATTCAATGGACCAAGAATAAAAAGATAAGAAACGAGCGTATGAAAATAAAGCAAGATACAACACACAATGGTGATGGCAGTAAACCTAGGTACCTTATTTAGAAACTGATGCAAGGCGTTTCCAGAATGGCGTTGATGACTTAATATATTCTATACAAGTCTATATGCATATTGCTTTACATATTAGGAAATGCATTTTTAGTCTTTCCACTGGAATATTACAATGGAATCAATTTTTAACTATGCACTCCGAATTATTTTTAATGTTAGTATTCATTTTAACGGCTATAAGCATTGATATTTATTTATAATCTCGAGCTTTCGCAAACTTTGTTTAATGTACAGCAGTTACGAATTGCCATGAAACCTTCTAAGCTTGGGTTAAAAATTTCATAAATGGGACATTTACATGGGGTTTATATGGCGGCACCTTCAGGTAGCAATGTTCATAAAAATATAATAATGTAGATTGGAATTGTAACGCTACACAATTAAATAACAAAAAGCACAAATGCCCCCATCCAAAGTTTTTAACCCAACATAGGATGATCAAACTTGAATTTCATAGTTATAGAGTAGTTATTAGTAATGTTCAAACTACATTAACAGAGCCAGAGCTCATTAACATATAATTAACTTTCTAATAATTTTGTAAAAAAGTAGTAATGATGCTTCTTTTCTATCTACCCTCCTGTTGCACATACATCGTTATTTACGAGGGACTCTTTATTCTTCTCAAACATGCAACAGGAGTTATTATAAAGGTTAGAATTTTCTTCTGTTGAGAAGAGGATGCATGCATGTCAGAGAAGACGAGACCGCCACTAGTACCACTATCACCACAATACCATTGCTCATATCCATCTATACAACTGTTATACATCTATGTATAACATTATAAGGGCTTCCGTCGCCCTTTTTCTCTTCCTTCTCTTCTTCTTCTGCTTGACGTGAACATATCTCCCTTTCCCATCCATTTCAATTTCATTGGAAAAGCAACAGCATATCTCAGAGGATGAGAAGCAACAGCAGAAGAAAAGGCTACAAAGAAGAAGAAGAAGGAAAGTTGGTCTACTAGAAGAAAGAAGAGAGAAAAGACAGAATATCTTCTTTTGAACTTTCACTATGTGTGTATGTAAAAAACCTCAAAACCCTACAAGTACCTGCTGCTCTGCTCCTTTCTCTTGCACGTGTTTTTTGAACTGGCTGATTTTCCTCTTTTCCTTTTATGCAACAACAATAACCACACTACCTACTTATGCGAGGAAAGGCAACAGCATCTTATTTTCTCTCAAATAAATAAATGCACACATTTTCTTCTCTTCGTCTGAGATTTAAATTGTAAAAATGTACGTATGAGCGATAGAGAGAGCGAGAGGGGGTTAAGTACCTTGTATTACTACCAGTTGTAAGGCATGTTTTTCTCTGGCGTTTTTAGTCCAAAACGTAAATTTGTCTTTATCTCTAAATATGCAAAGCAAAATGAACAGTAGGAGCAACAGAAACGAAGCCGGGGAAATGGGTTATCCATACGTAGACATGCACCAATAAAATGCATACTTACAATACCCCCACTATACGCTTGTCGTTTTTTCACACAATAAACAAATGAAAATATGAGGGGATTGAATCGACTAGAAGGAAAGTAGGCAGTCAAAGCAACAAGAATGTGGAAATAATCGTGAACGAAAAATACAGTGTCCTCCTGTTTTAGTACAACGAAATTCTATAACCATAAAAATTTGCGCTGTGTGAAAATGTACATATATATATACATGTAATACTTTGAGTCAATACAAATTTATATAGAATTGTTGTTGAGCGAGATAGGATGATACTAGTGCATGCATGGAAAAGCAACGGGTTGTATTTCTCACGCTTTTTGTACGTCTACACACATTCTTTCCATTTTGTCGCCATTTTTCGTCACAGAAAAGCACACACCTCAGTCGTCGTATAACAATAGTATGTCTGTCTTCTATAGTTTATACTGTGACTTTTTATCCAATATCAATATCCACTTGCTACTTGCAAAGGAAAGCACTTTTACACTAAAATAAAATCATATAATGTTCGCATTTTTTTCTCTTTCTTTCTTTCTTTCTCTCTCTCTTTCTTTTTTATTTACTGGATTGTATGCACATTTGTAAGAAAAAATGTAAAGAAAAGGGATTTTTCATGTTTTTCATCTTTTCATCGTTCACCACTGCCAACTAGCTGGCTACCTACTTTACTAAAGGTGGTTGTCCTCTTTTTTCCGCTCTCTCCACTCTACCACATAATATTTGACAATCGGTTTTTTGGGATCATGCTTTTCACAAAAAAATCCGAAAAGAAATATTGAACAAGTGAAAAATTCTAAATATACCACGACATTTTTCATTCATTTTTTTCTACCTTCACTCACTTGACTCACTCACCCACACGCACAGGCATTAGCGTATGGTGTAGGCACACAATGAAAATGGGGAGAAGTGGCTGTTGATTTGACGTTGTCTGCAGATATACATACGTGCCAGACATTTGATTCTCCTCAGAGAGGCGGGGAGACGACAACGAATAATAATACTTACTCAGCAGCAGCTCAGCGTTAAGACGGAGTCTTTCATATAATATTCCCTTTCAATGGGAGAATAAGTGGCAGTAGTGAGAATACTTTTTGCCTTTTATTATTACTCCTACTAGAAAACATTATAATAGGTAGCAGCAGTAGTAGGAAATTCAATATATCATAGATGGTTACATTTATTCTTTTATTTTTTCAGTTGGAAAATAGGAAGTCGTGAATCGAGTGAATATATGCGGTTTCGGTGGCACTTGTGGAAAGCTAAGCAAGCAAAGTCAAGAAGAGAGAGAGAGGAGAAGAAGAAGAACAGAACAAGTTATGTAAAAGTAAAGCATGTAATAATAATAATAGCAAGTGAAATAGGTAGTGGTAGCAGGAGATGTAATAAAAAGGGATAGAAAGCCATTGGCTTTGCCATTCAAGAGAATAATAGAACAAGTGGTGCTCTATCATCTCTTATGGGATTTTTCGCTGAATCCGCTTGATTCAAATGAGATTAGCAGTGTAGCAACTAACTCTACTAGAATACCAGTTAGTTCTTTCTCTTTCTTTTTCCCCCTCTATTTCCACAACTTGTAAATTTAGCACAAAAATATAATACACGTACATGTATAGGTAAAGCATGAAGTGTGCTTATATTTTAGCTGACACGACACAAGAAAACCTCTCTGTCTCTATTCTTTTCTTTTTTATGTGGATATGCTCATGTTGCTAAATAACAAAAGCATTGGTTTGTAGTTTCAGTAGTTGCTTTACTCTCTTTCTCTCTCTCTTTCACGTCACACAAGTAACTTGTAACATAATGGTTTATACAAGCAGCTCATCTATTCTATTTGCGT
>JAHZMT010004549.1:0-32294 GCA_027743785.1 Sinhomidia bicolor | reverse complement strand
CTCAAGCTTTCGCTACTTAATAATAATGATATGCATACTATACTATTATAATGTTGCATGCTGCTGCTGCTTCTGGAAAGTGGAATGAATGAACATTATTTTTGCATTTCTCGTCATGTCCTCTCGAAATAATGCTGCAGAGTGGAGATGGAAAGGGAGAGGTAGTACGTTACACTGTTACACGAAAAAAAACTTTCAATTAAATAATTGTTTCCCTCCTTTTGTGTGTCTGAAAACAATCGAACAGACTTTAGCAATGTTCAACCTGATGGTTCGACTGACTGTTGACCTCGACCAAAATGATTTTATTACACATGCATTACTGCAATAGCCATTAGTGATTTCATGAGCCATATCTAATGAGCCATTTCATTATCTTTTTTTTGCTAATAAAAGAGTTTAATGTTACTAACCTTCAGGGTCGCTTGTCTTTATCATTCTTATTGATTGCAAAATTTATACTCATATCTTTTGTGCATAAAAGTGTGACAATGCATTAAGGAAATAGCTAAAAAAAATACATTTTGCAAGACATCAAGGAAGTCACTTTTTATTTAATCAAAGCAAAAAAAACAAGCTTATAATTTTCGTTTGTAGCATATTTTGCTACGTATTTACTAAAATACTAGATGTACCAATAACCATCACAGTTTTGCAGGCATGCGATGTTTTTACTAACTGACTGACTACAAACTTTTAATTAAAAAGTTGTTGAACTTTCTCAACAAGGTATATGTTATGCCAGTACCTTGCGGTACTTATCAGTGAAATAAAATGCTTAGTATATTTATCAAGACAACATTTCGCGTTCTCTGCTCAACGAAGACTGAAGCTTTATTTTAACCAGTAAATCATTATCACTATTTATCACATAGTTTGAAAAATGTAATAAGTAATATTTTTGTCCTGTCCATATATGGTAATGTCTGAGGGACATATACCACAAAACGAAAAATTTCTTGTTAAAACGAAAAACAACCAGGATGAGATCATCCTGCAGTTGCATCGTCCAGGCTATAGCATAAAAATTTCACAAACCTCATCTTACTGTAATAAAACCAAAAATGTGATGATTAGACATTTTCGTTGAGAGTGAGCATTTGTAGTTTTCTGTTAGCTGTGTTAAAGATTATTTTTACTCATGCATGTTTTTCTCTATTTTGCTTTGCATTCCTTCACTTTCAACAAAATTCTTTTTCAACAACAGTATTGATGTTTTTTGGACTTTTTAAGTAGAAAAAAGTGGTGCTCTTCCTAAATCGGTCAATATTCCAGTCCAGTCATCCAGTGATACAACAACAGCAGCAGCAACAACAACAACAACGACGACAATAACAACCACGCAACGAATGACCATTGCACGCAACATTTTTTAAAACAGCGTATTAAATGGCTTACTTAGGTATATTGACTGCGCTCAAGGTTGCGAGAAGAAAGATTGACAAAAAAACTTTTTACGCCGGTTGCCTGTGGTTTGGTCGGCGGTGCGAGAGGATAAGCTTATTTATAGCTTTGCTTGGAAATAAAACACTGGCCGCTCGCTAAGCTAAGAGTACAGTCAATATAATAAATAAGTAACAATTTTTTTACAAGTTCCCATGCTTGCAATAATAGATAGATACACAAACTATAACAAGTTTTCCTTGCCGTGTTATTTTTTTTTCTAGTAGATGGTCGGGCCGACATGAAAACGTTAGCATTCATCCCTTTAAATGAAAAATGTAATGTGCCAAACTTTAACTATCACTTTGCTTGGTTGGCCAACCTCTTATCTCCCCAAAAAATCCTCTCTCTGTGAATGAAAGGCGATAACAAGAGAGGTAGTAGTGTAGTCGTTTTTGTAACGTTTTCTCTGGAAATACGTGACAGACAACAACAATTGCGACGAAACACCGCCGCGCCGCTAGCTTTGACTTTAACTGCCTTTGTTTCAAGCTGATTTTTTTTATTTCCCTCTCCCACTGAAAGGTGGTTTCTTTCAAGTAGTGAGTGATACTACTCGTGTGTGTGGTGGTGGTGATGCTGCTGATGGCGCGGCTGTGTGGTGCATTGTGTACTCTTGGATGTTGGTTTCATTGTATATTCCATTGTTATTAATGAGAAAGGGGAGAGATAAGCTTGTATGATGGCTGCTAAAACACCGACTATTCTCAATATTTAGGAGGATATCGTGTTGTTGGTGGTGACGATGATGATGATGATGACGGTGGCGATGGAAATCTTTATTCTATTTAATATTATTGAGATACTTTGACTAAGCAAATTTCCTATTCTCCATTCACTTTAATCTCTTCCTTTTTTACAACGCTGTGATATACACTCAAGCAAAAACGTCAAGCAAACGTTGGACTTGCAAAGGCGATGATATTCAGAAGCTATGCCACATGGTGGTGGTGGTGGTGGCTGGATGGAGTGATGGCGATACTAGTAGAGTAGTTTGTAGAATAGCGATTACCCATGGAATTTCTAAATTGTATGCATATTAACTAGTCTGAATTTATAACGACGCGACGCACGATGCAGTGCCCTAGCGAGAGTGAGGTTTGTGTAGCGGTGCTGGTGGCAGAAGAAGGAAGGAGACACACAAGACGTGTGTACATACCAACCAACCAACCAACCAACAAAATACAGCAAAAGGCATAAACTTTGTCGCAGTAGTAGTTTCTCTCCTACATCAGCAACACTTTTACACTGAAATTACAATGTTTCGTTAGATGCTTTGTTGTATTATATTAAGCTGATATTATTTTAGAGAGAACACTGGGAAGATAAATGGAACAAGTTGATAGTGGAAATGAGAAGCAGTAGTAGTTGTAGTAGTTGTGGCGTTATGAATGATTCATTAATATTTATTAAAAACCCACAGAATTACCATAGGTTGATGTATATTTCTAAAAATAAAATATAATGAAAACACGTACCTACTCAGCAGCTTACTCTTCTGCCCTTTTTTCTGCCAGTTATCCGTTTTAATAATGAAAGTAGGAGCAAGCCAATAAAACAAAATGTTGTATTATTTGACTTTCAGCTTCTACTAAGAAATTAAAGTCTATGCCTTTTTGTATTTAAAAAAATTCAATTAAATGTTGTGTTTTCCAGAGGTTTTAAAAACTGCTTTAAATTTGTTGAGCTACTACTGAATTCACTGGAACTCTTCAAAAAAATCCATGGGGGAAAGCGTCAGTAGTATGCTAAAAAAAATTCATGCCATATTTTATTGCCCGCGTGTGATCATAATCATGATGATGAGAATGGCCGTCGTATGTGTAGTAAGTACTTTAAGCGTCAAATTAAAGGCAATTCATCATATTAATTACTGTAATTCATTTGGATTTGGCGTAATTAAGAATTTTTGCTTCCACATATCATGCCACTGATAAGACTGACATACGCAGAGCGAATGTGGGTAGATGACGGGCGCTCTATGAATCCGGCGTTTTATTAATTGATAATGTGGCCATTTTATGTCATCAATTACTAGGAATGTAATTTTATGTAGCTACACCTGTCATACACCGCAGAATTGTGTCAGATAACTGACAACCACTACGGAATCGTTGTTATGTGATGATGAACCGAATATTTATTACCAGACACATTGGACAAAGTACAAAGTTTTCTTGTGTGCTGTCGACTAAGGTATACATACGGTAAGTGTCTAACACTTGGTTTTGCCGATCACTCAACAACACCATATTCCTCCATTAATCACATTAACGTTACAAATTCACTTAATATTATTAACTGCTATGCTGCCAGTAGTGTTACCTTCGTAATAACTTGGGGTTACTTACTATTATTTTACACACACCACAAGCATAATTTTTTGTCATGTTCAAAGCATTTTCAAGTAAAGAATAATAATAATAATAAATGAGAATGCAACAAAAAGAATTCTTCTCTGAAAATTTAGTGTATACCTTAATTAATCTGATGGCTGATAAAGGTAAACCTTTTACATTCAAGTATTTGCATGCGTAATTATACAATCCCAAAACTCCCTCGTGGAAGCAAACTTCCTTTTTTCATTTCCAGTAACACTTCAGTGAATTACAAGCAGCTCATGCAAATTCAAAGAATTGTTTGAAAGAGAACGCCCCACTTTGAAACAAAATCTTGCTTTAGCAACTTCATCCGCGTGACTTTTGTAATATCAGTTTCAACTATACAGATTTATGACAGGAGAGAACTGTCATTTAAATGAATAGATAAAACTTTTGTGCGTGTACATTTACAAGTATTCTTAGGCACATCATCAACAAAAGTATCAAGTTAACTAACAAATGAACAAAGTATATATGTAGTTTCCATGAAGCACACAAAAGTGGAAACTGGATCCTATATCCCATCATGGTGGTGGTACACGAATGTAGTACAGGAAGGATGAAAACAAATTCAACGGAATTGACTGTCAAGCATTTGTGAAATGATTACAATATTTAGTAAATTCTTTTTATAAATTTTAAATTCAGTTTTCAACTGAAACAATAAAAGCATCAAAAGAATAAAAAAGATAAATCTACAAAACTGCTATGTAATTCATTTTTGTTAAAAAATATTACATAACACTAAAAAATAAATTGAATATAAAAATGAAATGTTATGAAATAGACAGCAGTACTCTAATTATTTCCAAGGTAAGTAGCTCAACTGACCTAAAAATAAGATTTTTTAGAGTGTACAATCTCAATAAAAAAGAAGCCTTTTGATACCACCACCACCACCAGCAGCAGCAATCCTAAAGAACCGTTCTAGTTTGATGTTGTTTTGGTGCAAGTCATAAAAACCAGGAAAGGTGATGATGATGATGGTAATCGACTAATTGATTTATTTGACGCTTTTTACAACACTTTGCTTGCCTTCTCAAATTGGATTAACGATAATCCAGTTCAAAGAGGAACGATCTCGTAAACACGATGATGATGCTCATAAATGAGCTCATGAATACCTACCCTGGCACTTTGCATCAGATAGTAAAACTTGTACACAACAGCAGCAGCAACTACGTTCACAGAGCATGAAAATTGGATGGAAGCCTTATTGACAGATCCTTAAACTAGCTAACCGTGATGCGATGCACAATCGTTTGATGTTATTGACGAGATGCGCTTTGAATCAGAAGATAATTTTTTTCTAAATCGCAAAAAAATCAAGCTTTCAAGCCATTCAGCAGCAGCATTGCACACTTTACTTACACAGGGAGCATTAAATGTGTGGTATATATTTATCAATCCATCTCTGCTTTTATTTCTTTTCACTGCCACGATAGTAAAAGGCGATTTTGTTTGGATGTAGCGTCAGTATCAGTAGTAGTGGTGCAAAGTAAAGAGACTGATCTCAACTGAATTCCACAAGTCTAACAAGTTTGTATTCATTTTGGTGAGTAGAAACCACAACAACCAGACAAAAAGATTAACTTGGCAAATTTTTAGATTAGCTTTTTTCACTATAAACTTTGTGACACTGGCGATAAATCTGGTTGAGTAGGAGAAAGAACAAAGCGTTTTCCTGCGCATATGTTTTGTGTAGGGAAGCATAAAATAATGGCACAATAACAATAATAATAATAATGAAACTTTTACTGAACAAAATGGGGAAAAGAAAGTTGTAATAAAAATGTTCCCTTGCGTAGTAATTATGTTGGTTGCTTCCTCAATTTATTTGACAGAATAAAAAAAGTTTCCTAATCTTTTTCTTCTCATTTGTATAGCAGTGTACATTTTCCGATTCATTCGTCTTCCATCCAAATAATTTGATTTTCCACATGAAAAACATACAATGTATTTAAATAGCTTTGGCAAAACTAATGGAATCACAAACATTAGAGAACAAGTTTTTCGATATTAGTTTTTTTGCAAATAAATATATTTACTTTTAAATTGTGGGCACTTCAACTTTGTACAACCAACAACCAAAGTAAACAAACTGTTGTGTGTTGCCACGCAAAACTTGTCATCGATTGATTGCACAGCAGCAAACAGATTCGTAATTATTCCAATGAAAGGGCTGCCGTTTTTAACTTGTAAATATATACTCCTCACAAATAAAAGTTTAGTAGTAAATGACAGTGTATGTATACTATGTATGGATCAACTCACAAAACGAGGAAAATGCTTTCGGCCTAAAGCGCTCCGTCAAAAATTATCTGTTATTTTTACAAAAATCTAAAGCCAATAATTTCTATAATAATACGCAACTTTTTAATAAAATATCTAGCCAGACACAGATATACAGATATTAGGCTCCCTATAAAAGCGGCTGACTTCTCCAACGCTGTAAATATTTGTTTGCATGTTTGATATCAGCAGTATTAAAAGTATTATTATTATTATTATTCTTTTATACCTTATCTACGGAAACGAATTAAAATTGTAGAGGGATAACTCGTGGGTTTTGTTAAATATTTATGAGTTTACTTTGATAAATGGAAAACAACAGGGAAAATCAATATATTAAAAATACATGTTCCGCATTATATAAAAGAGCGAGTGAACAGTCCCACCCTTAAAATATACATTATTCACTACCCTGACCTCCATTTACTGCAAGTTTTATTTTTATTTATTTTTTTGTATTGTGAATTATACAAAAACAATTAACAATACAACGACATGATTAACTTTCTAAACTTTAAAGGTTTTGGTCGCTGTGCGCAAAATGAGCGTGCCTTAAATTTTCAGGTAAAGGTTGTTAGCACCATTATAGTAAAATAGCATCAAGCATGCAACGGCAACAACAAGCACACTGTTTATCATAGTTGAAGATTAGTGCGATTAAAAATTACATAATAAATAATTCAACTAATAAATTACAAGTAGCAATGTAGCAAAGTCGAGATAATTTTTTTGAAAAAACATGTTTGAAATTAAAAAAAGACTACAAATATTGCTTATGTAAAAAAAGGTTTCATTTCGAGTTTGGCTAGCTAATTGGTCAGAGTGCTGTGTTGTATTGGCATTAGGTAAACTTTGAAAAATGCAAAGAAACCCAACCCAGCCCGTGTTTCCCTATCGACACAGTTTTCTCAATGGAGAACAACTCTTCTTACAACTCAACAATAATCAACCTGTTGATGATGACAACTTTTGAAGCACGTATTTCCAAGTTTTTGCAAAAGTTCTTTTACTCTCTAATTCCTTTGTAATTATGACATCCCGATTAATCCTCGTTTTCTTTCTAATGTTAAAAATAACAACGGCCGAAAAGTTTTTGAATAAACGTCTTACTATGGAAACTCTACAACAAATTGTCTAGCATCCTTCCTTTTTAATTCCTTGCCAACTTTTAATTCCAGATAAAAAGTAGATTACCCTTCATTTGTCAAAAAGTACGAGACGAGAACGGGGTCTTTTGGATGCCGATGATGATGGGAAGAAGAAGTGAATATCAAACTTGAGCAACATGCCAAGTTTGTAGTATACTAGGTTGTATGACTATAACTACGACTTTTTCACAGCATGGCACTCATTTTCTCATAGTTCAAAAGTGTGTTGGAGAGAAAGGGACAGAAGGAAAGAAAGAGAGAGAGTCAAATTGGACCTTGTTTGAGCACGAGAGATTCCTCCTCATGAATGCCAATTTCGCCATCATCATCCTCACTCGAGCCAACAACAACGTGAAATCCAACAGCATAACAGCAAGCACTACTACGTACTACTGTACTACCACCGCCAACCAACCTGAACACCGGTTTTAGCTGAACAAAGCGAGAAAGAAAGTTTCTTTTAAAAACTTTTTCCATGCTTTTTCTTTCACTTTTCTTTTTACTCACAAAGTGTTTCCACTTACAGATAAAAAAATACAGCTAACTTTCCTACCATTTTACCCACTGCATCTGCTACTATTACTAGGTATATTGGGCTTTTAAGCAGTAGAATAAGTAGTAGTGGTAGTAGCACACTCTACCACCGCCACCAACACCCGAAAGAAATCTCCTGGTAAATTATACCAATAACTAATATAATGCAAACATGTGCGAGGAAACTCAAATAGAAAGAGTGGAAAACCGACACCGACCAAGTATGAAAGTTAAAAGAAAGTATTTAAAGTACAATCCATAGACTAGCACACATCTTGCGTACAAAAAAAGTTTGAAAAAGAAGACACACACTCTATTCAACCTATGAGTTTGTATGCACACCAAACATACTACTAGCTTGAGCTAAAAACACATTTACGTCTACTAGAATATTTTATTTTTATACATTTATTTCGTTTTTCTTCGCTTTGATACTTGTTGTTGTTGCAACAACAACTTTACCTCCATCATCATCAGAAACCAGATTTACATTCCATCCAACCAGGAAACCAAACCAGCCGTTGTTGTCGTTGATATACTGTTTCTACGAATGACTTTGTATATTGGTACTTTTCTCTGTTTTCTCTCTTCTTACTTACAAACAACGAGCAAGCTTTTCCTGAAAATTCCCAATTTTACAAAAAACCGAGAGAAAACATCACAATCAGTAGCAACATCTTCGCTTCTCCATTGCCACCCTCTACTACTACCACCACCACTACCACTACCGTCACTGGCAATATCATCGACAAAAAATTTTTTTTTTTACGGCAACAAGCATACTACTAGCATAGAGTACGAAGAAACAACTCCAGGGATGCTTTTCCCGTGTCTACTCCTCACGTTAAACTTGTGTTTTTTTCTAGTGCCTAAATATAGACATGGATTACGTGATATCTACTTTCTCATCTATCATCATTTTTATCTTATATCTAAATTTTCATCTTCCCTTCCCACTGCACCACTCAACTTTACTTCAGCTCCTCTCCTCCCGCCAACGCACAGACAGACAGAGTCCCCGTCTAAATTCACTTGTTTGGTTTCTTTTCAAGGTAGCAGCAACAGCAGAGCACTACTTACTTACTAATGCTATAAAAATTTAGTCTTGTTGAAACCCTACTCTTCCATTAGCATATCTTCTTGAGCTGAAGCATCCTTTATTGATGTATCCTGACAAAAAATATGATAACGACAATGATGATGATGACAGTTTTGGTAGCGGTACATGCATAAATTTCTTTCGTTGGTTTCCTTATTATTATGCGTCTTCTAATGCTTGTAAGCACCACACACCCGGATAATTATGATGATGATGACGATGTTTCCCTTTGTTTGTCTACTTGTTTTTATAAAAAAATGTACACAGCTCCATTTTCCTCAAATACATAAGCACCGTAGAACTAAAGAGTGGTGGTGGCTCTACACAGAATTTTTTCAGACTTTGGCACGAACCAGTATTATCTGACTGGAAAAAATTTCATTAGAGGACTAGTCCTCAAGTCTCTAAAGCCTTCTCCTCTATATTTTTTTCTTCATCTTCTTCCAACTCTTTTCACTTACCCTTTCTCCTCGTCTTTGTGCAATGAAATTCCTATCTTTCCCCTTTTTCTTGTGTGCATTTCCACGTACATTTGCAGTTGTAGTAATAGTAGTAGCAGTAGTACTACTACTATTACTACATGCACCGCACCATCACCATTCATAAGAAAAGGAACTTTTTTGTTTATTTCTCTCTCCTACTGACTGCACAAGTGTAGCACTACCACATCAAAACATTCCTTTCCACCGTAGAATACACAGAGAAACAGAAAGAAAGACAGTAAAGAGAAAACGTGTGCGTGTGTGTAGGCAGAGGCAGTTAGGATACTGCTTTATACAGCATTAATGCTGGTGTTGTTGCCGACATACAGTAAGGCGTACATATCTTTCCGCGAATTTTCTTTGAAAAAAAATATAACGCAAGAGAAATGTGCAGGCACAGGGCAGACACAAGAGAGAGAGAGAGAGAAGGGGACAAGGAAGAAGTCAGTAGAGTTATTCCTTTTATTCATCCAAATTACTTTCTGCTACCACACTCACACTCCTTTATTCATTTCCAGTAAAACGTTCTAATTCAAAACTGTACCAGTACAGAGATGATAGTAGGAGTTAGAAGAAGAAAAGAAGAGAATAACAACAACAGTGATGGTGGTGGTGGCAAAGGAATTTTCCCCCTTGTTCCAGTTCGTTTCCTAAGCTCTATCCTTACATTTCTTTTTCAAGAATAAAAAAAATGCTTGCCTCAAGAGATTTTTTTTCGTCGTACTCCCTAAAAAATTTTCTCAATACTAACTCATTTAGTTTTTTTAGAGTATTATTATATTTATCAAGAAGAGATGTCTACAAAAATATGTGTAGGAAGGAAGAAGAAAAGTGTGTTTATTCACCGTGCGGAAAATATACGCTTTCTTGTTACACAGCAAAGTAATGTTTTGAGAGATGAGCCGGAATGAAGATAGATTCGATCATGGTAAAAAAAAGAGAAAATTTTCTAGCTGAAGTAAAGACTGAGCATTTGTGTTTGTGTGTGTGTGGCAATATGCGTTTTACCATTTCAAATCAGCGTACACGTTTGTTCTCATTTTTATGTCGATGATGACGATGATGGATAAAAAGAATATACCAAACCAAGGATCATCGTTATCATCATCGTCATTCCATGAACATACATATTTAACCATGAATAAAAAGTTACAAACAGGCGTTTTCTGGTGAAGCAGTAATTGCTGTAAAAACACAGCAAAAGCAGCATGCTTCATTCAACCTACGTCTGCACATGCTTATTTATTTATGCAAAATCACAGTCCACATCCTCTAACAATCCCAAATTATCATTATGGATTTTGCTTGTCAAGACTTGTTCAAGTCAAGACTGGAAAAAATGTTACAAGGTTGAAAGTCCATTAAATCGGTAAGATGAAGTAGATGAGAGAATACATGTAAAGAAAACGTGGCGTGCTACCAGATAATTTATTTTTAAAATATATATTAAGCATCAAGTAATTACCTGCTATTTTTTTTCCTTCGTTTTTCTCCGTTTGAATGGACTCATTAGCTGTAGTTATTTGAGTCACTTTTATTTGAATACTGATGAAACTTTTCAAGTAGTTATTCACTATTCACAACATCAGCAATAGCATCAGTAGCAGCGTCATCATCATACATATATTGAAACTGTTGCCTGAAAACCAATCAAAGTTTCAAGTACCGGTGGTGGTGTTGCTGAGAAACTTAATTAAAGAATGTGAACACACGACGAATTTTATTAGAACCTAGTTTTCTAAGCAAATTTTTTAAATGTATAAGTTGGGCTTTTCCTAGAAGGCAAAATCCGAATCACTAAATAGATTTTTTTAAAAAAAATCTTCAATTCAAATTGAAGTGATCTTTATCACCAACGTAATCATCCCAATGTTAGTAGCATAGCGACAGCTTAGTCTGCACTAAATATTTCAAGCATAGTAATAATATAAAGTTGCATGTGGAAGAAAAGTGAAAGTAAATTTCGAGCTGCTGATGCTCTTATTCTTCTCCACTCTTTCAAGCACGCTCCACTTTTATTCTGATTATTCTAAAGATTCAACAAAGATTGCTTTTCACTCTTTTTTTCGGCAAAAGATTCACAGATCAGCAGCCCTGCCACACACACACCACCATCATCACATTCGATTTTTTTTCTTCACGTAACAGCAGCAAGCATACAAAAGTCAAAAGTGGAATGTTGAATGAAAGTGTCCCTTTTTAACGGTTTTTTTAACTACTCGAACACATAAAAGAAAAACGAATGAACAAACGAGCAAAGATAAAGAAACAAAAAAAGCACTGTTGATTGCTGAGAATTGAAGAGGAACAAAAGAGAGAAAAGAATGTGGTTTAAAATACAGATAGGTAGGTAGAGCCCTGTTACTTGTTTCTGCTGCTTCCTCTTGCAACACGTTCACAGTTTTGTACTCTTCCTCCCCCACCTTCAACAAAAGAGGCTTTTTTCTGTTTGCTTGCTCTACAGCTTGCTTTTCATTTGCAGAAACACAACTTGCAGTTTTTTTTCACTTTCTTTGCAAGAAAAAAATAATTTTTTTCTCATGTGTGAGTCAACATAGTTACCACCACCAGTAAACGTATTATTGGAGTTTTATATGCCACCGGTTTCTGCTGATGTGATGGATTCAGTAGCCGCTTTCATACACACACACACATTTATATATATACACCCGGACAGTATGAGTTACAACTTTTGTACTATTTGCTACTCCACTTCCACTTCCACTGCAACAATGCATAAATTCCAATTTATTGCAAATTTACAAGTTTGTTTATACTGCAAATAACAGGGTATTACGAAGAGTGAAGGCCATGTCCATACAAGTGAATCAAGATAAATAAATAAAAATGAATACAATCAAGTTGAAAATTGCATAAAAAGGCTATGTAATAAATAGAGATACCACTGCTGGACTGTATAGAGCAGTAAATTGCAATTGTGTTGTATGATGATGATGATGTGACGATGTTGTAGAGTATTGCTTGAGTTTATTTGGATTGGATCAGGGATCTACATTTTCTATGCTTGCATTTTACAGCAGCAACAACAACAACTTAAACAACAAAGCCAAAGAAAGATGAAAAGATCAAAATGAGAAACTGATGACGATGATGTGTGTGTGTGTGTGTGTTTGCGTTCTATGTCTTTGTTCGAGCCGACCATTGGATTGCAGCACCGAAATATTTAGTAGCGTCAGTTCAGTAGTAGTAGAAGTAGTACGGCAATAGCAGTCGGCAATGTACTTTACTGCTACTAGTGCTGCTGCTGCCATGTCATGTCATGCCACTAGAAAAACTATCCTCATCACTCACTGTTTACACTTGTATACGGATTCAGCAGTAAAGAACTGCCTTGGTATGTAGAATTGGATTTCTCACTCACTCACTCAACGCAACTCATTCTCTGATTCAGACAGTCAATCTGTTTTCGAAGGAAAAAGACAAAATGCATGATTCTCACTATCTTCTTCAAACAGGATGACTGATTTCAACTTGCTCAACTTTATAGCAGTCGCCAACACCAGCACCACCAGAACCACCACCACCACTGATATCAACAGACAGTGGTAAAATGATCTAGTACCACTACAACTGCCACTGTACAATGCAGACTTTCCCACAGCACAGGAAGTACGATGGTTATTACGAGTACGGCTCTTACTTGGCTACTGTTGCTGCTGCTGCTACTGCCGTTGTTGTTGTTGATGATGATAATAATAATAATTATTATTATTATTACGAGCAGCATTTCGTATATATTTCATGTTTGCATGTTGCATGCCCTACTACAATTATGCCTGTATGCTGTAAGTTATAAATAATATTGAGCTAGTAACAATATTATTTAAAGTAACAAATTGATAGTTGAAGTATCATCACATCATGTGAACACATTTTACGTTTGTTCATCGCCGTCGCCCTAGTCATCATAACACGACTCAATATTAATATTATTCTCTCTTTTTTTACAAAAAATATGTGTATAGCCTAACAGAGAAGAAGGGAGACAAACGGACGTCCTATAAGTAGCAGTAAACAGGGAAATGCAGATTTGTTGCTTAATATATACAAGATTAGGTAAATTATATAACAAGATTAAAGCTGAAGCGAGCAAGTGTTGTTGTTGTTGGTGTTGTTAGTTAGTTGCAAGCGTACTTAAGCTGAACAAGTTGTAGGGAGACTCAATTAGGGTGATGATGGTGTGGGAACACGGAATCAGGCAAAATGTAATGGGGAGTGAATGATTTCTTTTTAAAAAACAATCAGTGTATCAGTCAGTCAGTTAGTTAGTTTACTATGCATGCAGTTTCAGTGGCGTACGCTAATATACGTGTAGTATATTAGTATAGTCGCTTTGTCTGTCTGGTTTCGAACATATTTTCAAGTAGTAATAATCACCAACCGCATAGGTATAGTCTCCTCATTAATGCATTGCATTGCCATGCTATGCCAGCGTTTTTTATGCTGTTTGTTGGAGTCATCATCGGTATCAAAAAACAGAGCACCAGCAAAATGCACAAGAGTGTACGCTTGCTTGATGATGATACTGCGAAATGCACAATCCTCCTCCACAGGGAATCAAACATACAACGGCTTGTCTAGGTCTTGCATGTGTGACTTGGAATGTCTCTTAGCATAAATATATGTACTTATAATATTATATGTACAACATGTGGAGTGTTGTTGCAAAAACAGAAAGTGGATGAAACTAAACAGCACTAAAAATTTACCAGGCAAACGTTTAGACTTGGTGAGCAAGTATAAGGTTTTACACAATCCATTTATAGATAATCAGTCGGCAAGAGAGCAAATGAAGAGTGCAATGATGACCGATGATCTAATCTGATTTTATGATTGCTGTACAACAGTGCATACAAACACTAAATAATATGGCGTGTCGTGCCATGCCTTCGCATAAATGTATCGTTTCTGATGATAAGCAAATGGTGTCAAGTAACTAGTGCTGAATGAGTCAACAAACTCCTCTGCTCACTTCAAGAAGACAGACGATAAAACGTTTTCTTCACTAAGGCAGCTGCGTTTCCTTGTCTTCTTTTTTTCTTATTTCTAAAAAAATTTCTACAAACGTTTTGTTGAACACATATTCAGCCACTTTGGCATTTCCCTCCCTCCCTGTCCAAACTCGACAGTATGTACTTGCGTATTAACAAAGAATTATACTGACCGGAAATCGCAACTTTAAAAAATCCCAAAAAATCTTCTTTACTTACTTAACGATGCAGCTGCTTAATGACGTGAAATGACAAGCACTGTAGAATTTATTTAAACCATACCGCTGCACTGAATTATTTAGTCCTCGAGCAAATTCTATCAAAAGAGCATCTTTTGCTTACAATGGAAAATTCTAGTGGTTTACTGCTCGTTTGAGAGTTTTGAAGTACTTGGTTTGAGCACATCTGCACTGTGTATAATTTATATTTGCGGTTGAAAAAGTTTTAAGGAAGCTCGTGGTTAAAATTACTGAATACTCTCTGGTAAAAAAATGTAACCTTTGACTTTAGTCAAAATATTGCTTGCCTTTATTCAAATCCTGTTGACAAAAGATATTTTATGTGTATTCATAAAATTAACTGCTTCGAAAGGTTGCTGAGAAAAGGGGCTATAAAATTATAGATGAACAGACAAAGGAAGTAGAGAACAGTTTGCGTATTGATAAATGAATGCATAATTGCTATATTTCATTACATTCAGAAAAATGCTCCTTGGCAAAAAAAAAATAGATAGCCCAGTATTTTCCCGTAAATTAGTTTTTATTATACTTTTCCAATAAAGTTATAAAGAGTTACGAGGAAATGAGGAATTTTATCTGCTACCCTATTCATATCACTTTGGAAAAATCCTAATAAAAAGTTATTTTTATCGGCAATCCCAATGTATTTCTACTCCCTTTTTTACTCGACCTTGCAAAGGCCATTATCGGTACAGCACAAGAGTCACATCATCACCAATGCACACATGTACAGGTGGTGTTGTTGCAGACGATGTGTGATAGAATCAGTTTTTTTTGTTCGCGCATCCGAACGAAGTATCATCACAGGGAAGGATGTGTGATGAATGGATAACTTTATAGTTAGTTCCAGGCCATTCAGCTCGAAGCGAGCGACACCACGATTCTGCCAGAGCAGCTTTGTCGAATCAAGATAAATTGTTGGTACGTTTTCGTCATTGTGACATTCATGATCATGGGACAACCTACTACTATTTCCCATGCACGTCTCCTTTCTGCCTTCCATTTCTACAATGAATTTTTAGTAGGCAAACGCAGGTGTAGTTGTACAATTTGTACAAATTGTCAATTCAATGTCATTGCTTCAACCAATTTAGAAAATGGAAAGGGGGAGGAGGATGCATACAAACGATGCCCTTTTAAATTTTTTCAATACAACAGGTAAATATTTTACTGCAGATCGTCGTTTTTGCGTATGTTTGACAATCATGTTTACTTTACATGCTACTTCCTCCCTCAACTTTCAAACTAGTAGGCAAATTGAAATAAATGTAAACTCAGTATTTCAAAGGACAACGCCGACACCTGTTCTCTTAGCAAATTAAACATACCAGACCTCAACAAAGAGCAAAAGAGCATTTTCCCATATTTGCACATGGGTTGTCCGTCATGATGACGGTTTGAGGTGTGCACGGCTTTGGGGTAGCCTTATAATGTCCACACACTCAAAAAAAATGTCTACTACCTACCACTAAACCACCTCCAGCTTACTAGCAAATTCTCGTAAATGACATTGATGCTTATTTTTTGCATTTTGCATGTTATTAGCCAGTCAGTAGTGCATTAGAGCAAAAAATGTCTTAATAATACATAATGTGCTGGTAAACCGTATGCGTGCTTTGTTTGCTGTAGTTTGACATTGCTTCAATATACAGTGTACTAATGTTATTCAGATTGTTGTTGATGCTTGCCAAGTGACACAGAAAATGAAACCTAAAATATCCATATTATGCATAAATAAATATTGTAGGATGTTAGAAAAAACAAAAAATATATATGTGCATAATATCCATCGTCATCGTTGACTACTACCGTGAATACACCCCGTTCATTGAAAATGAACGGAGATGACGATGATGTATTCGGTAAACATCAAAGCCATATAGCACAGTACATTTCCTTTTTTATCAGTTTACTTCACACAACTAGAAAAAATAGCGAAGGTTGAAAGACAGTATCTGGTCATATTATGTTGGTATGTAGTCATAACAAAGTAGAAATAAATATTATGTCTATTAGAAACGGCAATTTTCCACAGGACAAGGGAGAAATTCATCAAAAAAAACTTTGTTATTGCCCACATGGTGTAGAAACAACACATGAGAAAATCCTAATTTGACTACAAATATTTGGGTTGTGGTAATGTTACAATTCAATTAAACTTTCAGTTTCTTTGAACTCTCAAACAAGTCTTGCGCATCAATTAGCAAGATTAGAAACACAAGTACCTACATACCCACACTTGCACACACACACGCATGTGTTTGTTAAATGTTGTTAACTAATTCTAATCTTGTATGCAACAAGAGTAGAACTGAAAATAAATTTGCGAAACAACGTTGTTGTTTCAATTTAAGCATGTACATATATTGCATAGACACGGGCTTTTGTAGATTCTTGTTTTTTTATACAAAGTTGTTGTAGTAGTAGAGTAGTAGCATACTAGTCAGTTGCTGCAGCAGCAATGACTTGTGCTTTTTGTAGTCAAGATGACATAATGGTTTTGACTTGGCACCAACCACACAACTATTTTTCCTGTGCTGGTTTTACTTTCATACGACAAAAAAAACACCAAAACTGGATCATCATGTTACATGGGTGATATATGAATTTGGTAATGACACGCTTTTTTGTAAAACTGCTATATATACAATATAATATGCACTATGCACATACGTACTTTCCTTTACTTTCAGTTTCAAGTCTGGTTTATGCGGTTCTATATTTTTCAGACAAGGGGAAAAAATTGTAATCGGCACTGCTTATACCAGGACAGTAGAATAATATTGGAAGCAATAATGCAAAGTGCAATTCAACTGACAAACGATTGGCAGTAGTTTTGCTTGTTTCTTTTTTTATTTGTCCTGTTTCTTGTAAACTTTAGTAACATAACAGGACGATACATTTTAGGCAAACAACAATAACTTTGGGAACAGCATTTGACATCAAAGTAGCGCCGGTTTTGTAACATTGCTACATACTGACTGAATATTTTTGCTGGATAAATTGAAAACGTATTGGGATTCGGGAACCAAGTTTAGGTACAAAAGTAGACAGAAATGACTGCGAATGCCAGTTTACTTCATTCCAATTTAGGGTTGCATTGCATCGACATTTCAACTTCTAAAACAACTACAATATTTATTTAGCGTTGGAATATTTATAAAGGGACACGGTAGTGTCCAACTTTTTTTTACAAAATGTAAGTCTTGTACAATATTTTAGATTTAATGGTTATGGATGGCAGCAGGCTTCCTTTTAATTATTTTTTTCTCGTTGTGTTCTCGCAAAGTACAGATGCTGATAAATTACTCATATACTTATTATAAAGTAGCAAAGACTGTTGAGCTACTTTATGCGAATGTCTGTGCCTATCTGTCTGGCTGTTTGTCAGCACACTTGTCCCATATTCGCCTTTGTCAATCTATTACTGATTACTGTATCGCTGGAGACCTAATACAATTTTGAATAGCGACGGTTAAAACCCGTTTATCTTTCCCTCAACACGATATCTTGAAAACTTTAGCAGCTTTGAAAATTGATTCTTTTTTGGTTTATCAATTACCGTTAACGACCGTTATTTATAAATAAACAGGTTAAAATCCGTTTATACGCTATATACATACCTATACTGGTATACTGTACTATGCAAATATGTATGTGTGTAGTACAAGTATGCATATATGTAGTATATATACTTTAAACACCACATTTCGGTAATCTGCGTGACTTTAGCTACTTTCATACAATTCGATTATTTGCACTGAGCAATGCAATCATATTATGTAGTTGCTAATAGTAGCATATAAACATTGTCAACGTGCCTTAAAATATTCAATACATTACAAAATATATTCCATTCCAGTTGGAAAACTGAGCCCATCTATGCACAGATAAAATATATGCTGCTTTGCTAAGCATTCAGATATAGGTTTACACATTGACCTACTAGTAAACATAATATATTGTTAGACTAATCAAGAAAAAACAAAACCGCTAATAATGTTATATGATTATACCTATTCATGTATTCAAGATTTATCCGAAAAATTAATTTAATAAAGACTAAATTTTCATAAATCTAAAGCTTAGTAGAACAGCAGCGTAGCCAAAGTATGACTATGCATTTTGTTGTCATAATTTTCCACCAAGCCCACATCTCTTGTTACGCTGTTACTTGCTTCAAATATGACCATGAATGAGCCACCAAAACACCACTACTAGTGAATAGTAGTGCATAATGGGCATTTCAAAAAGCAACCATTTTCATTTTTACCAGTATTTTAGAGAAACCTACAAGTTCTGCGTTTTAGAACAAGCATTCACATTACTCACCAACTTAATTTTGCCCGTAGAATATAGTCCATGTTCTTTTGCCAATTATTATTTCGCTGTAAATTCATTATCAAGGCAGAGCAGAACATTACATATAAAAGTAACAATAAGTGTGTCTGTAGTACTCTCGGATAAATAAAAAAGATAAGAAATAGCTTGCACGAAAAGTTTTGCTGCATTTTGGAACAAATTTGCATGGCTGTTTCTAGTCCTCTGTTTTTACATTGTGCATTCTGCCCCTATCACTGCTGCCTTTCTTGTTATAGTCTAGTTATTATCGTTGTGCAAAACTATTTTTTTGCACGTTTATCACCAACGCTCCATATTGTCAACTAGAAAATTTAGACGACAACACAAGAGAATAAAAGTCTTGCATAATAATAACAATTTTGATGAAGAAAAAGGAAAAAATCATTTGGAATGAAAAGAATTCCGTTTTTGGAAGACGACTCGAACAAAGCTTCCAAAAAAACAAAACAATAGTTTTTTATGTGTTGTTAGATAAAGTAGGTAGGTATATATATTATTCAATACAAAAGATTTTGCCAGAAAAAAAAGAATCCTTCATTTTCAACTGCTTAGAAAAAAGAAACTAGTGTGCTGCTTCTTATTTCACCATTTCATCTGCTCGCTTATCGTTTTCCTTACCTACACGCTTCTTCACCAACCAAACTTGTGCTGCTGTCTTTTGTCTGTCTGTCTGTCTGTGTATAGTCACTTCTGTTGCTGTTGGCGGGGCTGCTGTGTGAGTTGTGTGACATTGCAATTTTATCATTGGGATGGGATCGAACAAAAAAAACATAGATAGTAGTAGTAGAAAATGCTTTACTTCCTCCAATTTTCTGAATGAGTGCTTCAATGCCCCATATCACTTGTGTGTGATGGGTGCACACGCAAACACGATATTCCAAACAAGCCAAAAATATTTTGTTACTACTTTTTTTTGTTGTTGCATGCATATCTACCCATGAACGACAGAGGCTGTTTATTTGTTGTTGCTGCTGCTGCTTGTTGTCATTGTCATCTAATTTCATAAAGACGATAAAAAACTGTCAAAGTAAAGAGCAAGCATTTGCTTTTGTCGGTTTATATGGAAATGGAATAATAAAGCTGTAATGAAAATTTTTATTGTCGCCGTACATCCCCCTCTTTATTCAAGATTCACTTAGACAAGCGAGCATCATGTAAACTTGTAAATAAATTGTAATGGGAACGAATGAAAGCAAAGAAAGCGCATTTTTTGCATGTTTCCTTTGCTACATTTATTTTAGTTTTTTTCATGCCTTTTACATTAATTCTATGCTTGCATTGTTTATTTACTAGATGCCCCATGAATGATTGTGAATGTGAAATTAAAATGCGCAATAGTAGTAAGCTGAAAAATGGGCCACGCAAGGAATTCTCACAATGCCCCTGTTTCTACAACCGATTATCAGCTTGTCTCATAGTTTCAGGCAGGCGACTTTAGAGCCGTTCACAGACTCACCCTAAACGCCAAAATCTTTCGTTGAACCGTTTCTATACAAAGTCTTATAAAAATTAATGTGCTTCTCCTAAAAATCATATCAATTTCGACCTCTCACGCTACGCCAAGTACTGGCCTTTCATGATGATTTCACAATTCAAGCAGTAAAGTCTCTTCTGCAAAGTCCGTCGCTTTTTTCAGTAAACGGTATAAACTTCAAAAAGCTCCACGTTGCTTTCATTTTTAATAGTTTCGTCGGCGATCCTAAAGCATTAATATAGATACATATATTAAATATATTTACTATATCAAAACAACTAAAGAAGAACAATGACAACATCAACAACAACTGAACATTCTACTATATAGCTGTCTACTTACCTACATAGTAGTCGCAACTGGCAATGGACGACAAATGGAGAAGACGAATATAAGCAATACGACGAAAAAGAAAGAAAGGATTTTTTTTGTTGTGTTCCTGTTTTCTGCTGGCTGACTGCTTGATATTATTATTACAGGTTTATGGCTTATGGGTTTGACATACAGTTACAGAAAGGCGCACACGAGAAGAAAAAGAAGAAGGAAACGTTTCTTCATTCATTTGCTTCAATGCACATGGACTTTTAGATGGAGGAAACAAGTGGAGAAAAGAAAAGCTAGAGCTAAGAAGAGAGTAGTGATAGGCAGACCAAAGTTTTGTTTTATGGAGAGTTACATAAAAACGAAGACTATAAAAACAGGGGCAAAATGCCCACAGTGCACGCAAGGAAACGTGCATCAACGGGCAAACTGACAATAAGTTGCTAAAATTGTAAAATGTATACTAATGTGAGAACAAATATATAAGTTAAAATACCTAGTTACAATCGCATTCCCTCGCATACACAAGAGAGACAACAAAACTAATGCTGTATTAGTTATTGGTCATCTTACAACTCATTAACAACGTTAAAATGCGAAACTGGACGGACCATTTTTGTAACGTTAACCTTGATGTATGTCTTTTAGGAACTCCGTTCTTACACAGCATGAGTAAGTTTGTGCTTGACTTAATTTTGAGTTAAATTTGAGAATATGTTGTTAATTCTGGGTTTTAAATTTAGACAGTACGTTTTATAATCATTGTGAACGATAGCAGCATGACTTTAGTTTATATAAGGAGATATTATTATCCACTTTTCTCAATTCTCACATTACTGTTGGTCTTGGTTGTGGTAGAAATTGCTATTGGATGTCAGTTAATAGAAAGCAGAATACCCAAGCAAGTCGTTGCTGTTTTATTACTTGTTCACGGTATTTATTTTTTTTAGGCAAGTGCGTGTATATAATTTTATAAAGTTGTTGAAGAGCAATAATTGGTTGACAATAATAAAAATTAAGTGAGGTTGTAATTCCTATGCAACCATTTAGTAAAGGAATGATAATGATGTTCGCGGTGAAGTGCCAGAGATAATATTTAGAACTGGTGCCTAATCACTAATGACAATCTTTGTAAAGATTCTTAAGAATAACATAGGTAGTAAGGAAGGAAGAAAGTGTTCTTGCCAGCTTCACTGTAGAGAAAAATCAGTTTGGAAAATTGCAAGTAAAAATTACATTAAGAACAGATATAAGTGGTTGTATCCTTATATGCGCTACCGTGCCGGTATGTGAAAATAATGTGTTCCTTTACCTCTATATAATTTACCTTAACTATATAAATACTTAAGCTTGACATACCCTATTCTTTTCTTTGTGGTAGTAATGATGATGATATCGTTCACGGTGTATGCATGTTGATTTAGCAAGAAGTAGACGGACAATTTTTTTTGCACAATCCAGGTTTTATAGCACCATATTAACAGCGACAAACATAAGATAGCAAAGCAAACATTGGCATGAGTTGCATATTTCGTGGATTGCTTTGGTATGGGTAGGGTTTAATAGGTAATTACTTATTGGAACGAACAGAGTAACGCAACGCAACGCTGGCCTTTATTTTATGTTTGGTAAGAAAGCAGAATGTACTGTTATGCAATTTACAGCGTTGCATGCAAGCAGGGAGAATGGCATGCAAATATTGTTGTATCTGTTTTCTATTATTTATAAACACCTGAAAAACAAGGGGAAGTATAAAAATCGAAGAGGGCTGGCTTTTCCCAACTGGTTTTTATTTAAACATAGGTAATACACGTGACCATGATGACAATGATGAGTGACAGTACGTCTCCTTACACAAACTCGCCCTAGTCCATTATTATATTTTCTTGAGTAAAAATTTTTTTTGCTTACCTGCTTTAGCTATTGTTTCTATCAAGTAACATTTTTGTGCTACACAAGAGCACAAGAAGAACAAAAAGCGCTGCCTGCTGCACATTTTACGCTTGGCAACTTTCTGGCAATTTGAATGCGATTAAATCAGTTTGAAGCCATGTGTGCATTACATCAACCATCTCTAATTTAAAAACAATGCAATATAAGTATATATAAGACAGGATACATGATACCTGCACTTGCTGCAGGATTTAGGCAATCTTCTAAACTTCACCGTCATTATTTTACCACACCATAAGCAGACATTCCTGTCCCCTGACGTGTACCCTCATTCCAGCGATAAAAATAAGCAAACGTAGCACACACATGCTTCACAAGGAAAATTGTCATCAACAGTTTTCGTATGGAGCGTAGCCATACGAGAAGAGCAGATTCATAAATACATACACAAAAAGGTACTTTATACACGCACATAAATAATAGTTCATTATAGCTTCCCCATAGTACACATTTAAGCAAGAGGAGAGAAAGGTCATCGATAGAACAGGAAGAAAATGATTGGGTTTAGTGTTTGTGTGTGCAACTCCTTCAGAGACGGAGGATTTATTATCTCTTTTAGCAAGAAAGAAAAGGCTTCCCTTCGTTTCCTCCTCTTTCCCCCTTTGCCCTCTCTGCTTTCTCACTGATAATAAAAACATACTACAAGTAGTAATAGTGGTGGTAAAAGTCGTACCGTATTTCTTGCTCTCTCTCTCTCTCTTCTTCTTCTTATTCTCTGCATTTTTTTACTACACCAGCACCAAAGAAAAGACAATGTATCATGTATCATTCTGATATTAACATGGTATTATAGTTTATAGTGCGTGTATACCTATACTACCACGTGTGTGGCTATAGGCAAACATTTTTTTATCCTATCATGTTATTATTATTATTACTGTTACTACCACAGCTAGTAGTAATATTATTATTACAATATGAATTGTCTCAGCTCTTCTTTTACCAGGCGAAAAATTCTATCATGATGATGATGATGATGATGATAACACTCAAGCTAGAAACTGCACACGTTATGGTTGAGTACTATGTATATGAATATCCACCCATAACAGTAACCACATCATCGTTGCAGCTTTACTCGAAACGAATCACTTTTTGTTGAAAAAAGAAATTCATGTTGGGAGTTGGTCTTTCAGCCTTTTTTACTCGTTGTCTCCTTGTTTCTCTGGCTCTCTCTCTCTTTCTCTCTTGCTCTTCTTCTTCTTCTCTATCTGGCTAGCTTGCCGTCGTCGTACATCATCATCAGGGTATTTTGATATTATTTCCTCGTCATAGTGAAAAAATGTCACAATTTCCGCTTCTCCCGCACTCTCCCATTTCCAATCTTTATGTAGTGGAAAAATGGTTTATAGGACGTGAATGCGTTCTCTCATTCTCTTTGCTCCCCTGTACACACATATACACTACACATCACAACCAATAATATTATGAAAAATGTATAGCCGCGTATGTGATACGCAATATAATCATGTTTAAATATATAAAATAAATGTGCCCTTTGCATTGCTTTTTTTAGTACTTTTAGTACTTTCTCCTCCTCACTTCTCTTTCCCCCTCTCCCTCTCCTTCCCTCTCTCTTTCTATCTATCTGCTTATGAGTAATGGTACATAAAACTCTTCTTGCTTTCAAGTACGTCCTTTACTGCTTCAAGTTAAATCCTAGCGATGATCTTAAAGGATTGTAAGGAGAGAAGGGCACACTGAGAAAAGAAAGTCGGCGCTGTTTTAGTAGGAGATGAAACGTTAAGAAATACAGCTATTTCAGTCATATGCATATATACTACAAGTAGGTACAAGTAGTCATCTTCATTTTAGATGCTGCATTCACAAACATGTTATACGAGACGACGACGACGAGATGACAAAAACATATTATTATTACACAAAAAACCCACTCTCTCTCTCTCCCTCTCTTCTTCCCTTCATTGTGCCGGGTGTTAAAGAAACAGGCACTTGTAAAATATCAAAGCTAAAATTTTACACTCACGTAGACACACCATTACTACCGCGCTGCTGCTATTACTATGCACGTGCTTTTTTTAAAGCGATCACTTCCCTTTTAAAGCAATTCTTTCCTGTCAACCATTTCCAATCCTTGTTGGCAGACTGTAAATAAGGTGGGTAGAAATACAGGCACTCTCTTCTCTCCTCTCCTCTGCTGCTACTGCTGGTTGGCTGCGTTGTTCAATGAATATTAACTGTACACAGCACTCAACAAAAAATGTAGTCCAACCAACACGACACTTACACACGGGGCATAGATGCATGTGTGCAACCAAATTGGATATACTTTTATTTTCAGATGATATATTTCATTACTTCCAACAACTACACCTTTTGCTCTTTCTCCTTTCTTTCTCTCCTGTCAACTACATCCATTTGCATTCCTCATATTACATGCATGAAGGAATCTATGTGAGCTTGTGACAATGTAATAATGCCAGAGCTGCTCCATTATACCAGTTATTCATAATCTTCTTTGGAAAAAACACTCTTATTTTCACTTCATCATGGAGAACTTTCAGCTTGTCTAATTTCATTTCCATTAAATGTTTTGCTGCTCGACTGGGAGTCCGAATCTAAGCAAATAATTGGGATACGCTGTAAAAACATTCTGAGCGGAATAATGTGTGGCAGGAAAAATGTGTGTATTTATCATCATCAACATATTACACTTTATTTTTTTCCCTTGCTACTAACAAACTTCATAGCAAGAATCATGTTTGCTTCTTGTCTGTCGGTTTATTGGCTCATATCATTTTCCAGCATGTGCATACATGCCTATTACAAGAGAAAAACGGTTTTCATACTCTTTACATAGGTATTTAAATTGAAGACAGGAAGATATAAGGAGAATAGGGAAAGGTATTAAATTTCAGTTGGAGTGTTGTCAGCGATGATGATATGATTATATGACTGTTGTGAACCAACTTTTGCTAGCTAAGAGTCTACAACAATATCCGGAAGAATAGAAGACATGGCACGTTGTCATTTTATCATGTTGTGCCAACGTAAAAGGTGCAAATTGACGCAGTCGAAAATTTGACGACGATTTTCTCCTCTTTTGACAGCACCTATAGTACCTACATACAAAGGTGTATACTAAACCAACTAGTTAAAGAAAAAAAATTCTTGCAGACATGACAAAAGAAAAAAGGAAGCTGACTGGCCAAGTTTATGACTCGGACGCATCAAAGATGTATCACCTAGTTTAAAAATTTAGTCTAGTGATCATACTTTGAAATATTCACGTTAAATTCGTGGAGCAGCGCGAGTTTGAAGAAAACGATAGTATCACGCGGACGCACGTAATAATTGAAATAAGTGAGAAAAAGTCAATTTTGTCTTGTTGCACACAAGTAAGCTTTTTGACAAGCATTTCCAAGTTGATGCAGCTGACATCGTAGTTCTCACTAGGCAAGGTATAGAGAGGTAAGAGAAACTGGTAGGATATTGTTTTGATGGTGTCGTTAGTTATACGGGGCGTGGTGTTTGCGTTAGTTCTACTGTTGCTTTGTTTGTTCCCTCCAAAAAAATTTCGTTGGTAGGCATATATATTTTTTCAGTTTATATAAAACCATTCAATTCCATCGTGCACGTCTGCACGTGTATTTAAGCCATCTAAAATTTTCACCCTGCCGTGAAACTTTTCGATTTTATACAGAATAAACTTGTTTCTGTTTATAAATTCAGGATGGATATGTAGTATGTAGGTGTGTGTGTGTACATTCATTCAAACCAAGTGAAATCCCATTAAGGAAAAAAAATTCTACTTTTTTTCCTTCTGACTCATTGGATCACACAATATACTTGACACCGTGACAGAAAGCGTGTCAAAAAAATTTAAACTAATAACGAAGACACACACACAAATACAAAGTACGTAGTACTGAAAGAGTATGCATAAAAACAGTTGCTGTTATTGTTCCTTTCGAGCTGCTTTTACAAAAACTGCTGTAGTGTTTTTTTGTTTTGTTTTTCTCTACTTTTCCTGGCAATGATTTTCATCTGCACCCGGTTTCCCTTGTTTATTTTCTCGTTATAAAGTGTTGACACCGTTTTTTTCTCCTTGTGCATATCAGTCAAATAAGTAAATTGTAAGTTTCCCGTGCAAATGTTTTTTGACAGAATTATAAAAAAATATCTTTTCACCAGTGCTACTCCGTGGAAAATGGTGTGCGTGCTATGTGAAACGTGAGCTGTCAACGTCACCGTCACCAGCTACTACTACTACTTTATATAAGCATAAGTGAAAAAAATTCATGGGATTTAGGATATACCCAAGTAAAGAAAATTGAATACGGAATAGAGAGCATCTTAAAAGTGTACAACTCAAATTTCTTTCTTCTTGTTTGAAAGGGACAATTTTTTTGTTGCTGTCGCTGTTGAGAGCCTAGGCGTAGTAGTAGTAGCAAGATATTATAATGCAATGGTCTCAAATTGGATTTTACCATGTTGTTGCTTTCCTGTTAAGCTTAGCATGTATATACATATAACAAACTGTCTATTATATAAATACTACGTGTGTGTGTGGGTGAGCGGCATGTTGGACAAAATGGCAAAAGAAGGCGACAGTATTGTTACTTCATACTTTTAATATTAGGCCCACCACTGGAAAATGGACTGCTTTTTGAAGACATTAAGAAATTCAAGCAAGCACATGGATAGATAAACCTGTTAGTGGAATGAAAGCAAGCAGTAAGCAAAAGGCGACAAAACTATTATATGTGCTCTTTTTGAATACACGAAATTTATATGTCGTATAATCCATGTACAATTGTTATAGAATTTTTTTGTTGCGTTTGAGATTTGTGATCAGGGATGTATATAAAAATCCTTGTATGTGTGCTTAGTCTTGTTGTATTCTTTCATAGTAGTTGTATGGCATGTCTCGCGAGTTTTTATGATACAATATTATGTTGTTGTTGTTGTTATTATTATTGTTGTAGTAGTAGTAGTAGAGAATGTAGTAAGAAAGAATTGTGCTGTCCTTATCTGTGTGCCAGTCTCTCCGGAAGTAGCTTAGTCATGATAGATAACTTGTCATTTCTTTTTTAGTTCCGTTGAGGAAGGATTGTCGCCTTCCAAAGTGACGTTGAGTGAATGAATATGGAGACAGTGATAAAACATGTTAAATGGTTTTTGGATAATACATACGGTGCACATATATGTGTACATGTGCACTGTTTGCAACTGTCACGTACATGCCTATAAGTATGTATGTATCTACGTAGCGTTACGCTATTGAAGAGTTTGTGCTGTGTAGGTATAGTGTATATACCGATGAGAAGACCGTGTTGATTGATCAGGTATAACCTTTTTATGTCGCTTGTATGTATGTCTACATTCCCAATGCTATCAATGGGTACTGATACATTTCTTCAAGTTGTTAAAAAGCAGGAAAAGGAAAGTACTAACATTCTTGTAAACAGTTTTGAGAATTAAAGGAACCCTGTTGAGTATATATTAGCTTAAAGTACAATTTTACTTTTTTGTAGTTTCCATTTTTTTAAACCAATTTTGTACTGATACATACTTGTTCAAAAAAAACTGTTTAGGTAACTTATTTTTCTGACAGGAATAGAAGATAGCGGATGTAAAACTCTCTTCAAAGTAAAAGTTACTTTGACTTGACTGGGTTACGTACGTACTGTATGTATGACAAGTGGAGACATGAATAATGTAGAAAAAAATATATAGACTAGGAATTTGATGCTTCCGCAGTTAAAAAAGCTTCCAGCAGTGTGTACGTACTTGGCATTTTTTTCTGCTTTTCACTTTCAAACAAAAATCTCTCCGTAATAAACAACAAAAAAAAATAGATGCGATATTTAGAGAAATATCCCAAGGCAGATTACAACTCTGGAAGATAAGTAATTTATTTGTTTATTTAGGGCAGAACCGGGAAAATCCGTTGTAATGAAACTGACAACTTGTGAGTTTGAATCACTCCTTACCGGCTGTCATAAACAGTTTTATCACTGCTCCAACAACGTACATATTACCACCACCATATACTACTTATGTACACATTGTCAACTGCTATTGTACTACTATTACACGCTACTACAACTGCCTTTGTACAGAGTGGTAGATTTTAAATGTACGTATTTGGAATTTACTCTTGTGTGCTGGTGAATGAGAGCGAAAAACGCTGAAGCTTCGACAAAAGCAATAATCTCTATATCTTGAAGTGGGTAATACTACTTGCCAGAGAGTAAATTATGCCTTATGGAGAAAATGCTCGAGACTACTTCTACTTGTGTGCTTTGCTTTCTCGTTGGGATGTAATAAGAGTAAAGCCAATCCTTCTCTCACAAGAAGAACGAATATAGTAATAATAATAATAATAATAGTGATGAGGAGCATGATTGAAGAAGAACTTTCAGAGGAAATATAATAACAAGTAAAGTTGTTGTAGACTTATTTGATGCAAGAAATCCGAGTCCTAAATCCCGTTAGTAAACATATTATTCATAGGACAAGTGGAACTTACAGGCACATACGCAAAGAGAAAAGTACCAGTCGTTCGTCAACAATGTTCCATGTATGTAGTAGTGGTACTTTTAGTAGGAGTAGTAGTAGTGGCAGTTAGTAAACAGACAATTTCAGGATTAAACTGCGTATTCCACTCAACAAGCAGATAACTGGTTAAATCTAATCATAACAATAGCAGAAAACCAAATATGATAAAGTGGAATACTAACATTAGATTATGTATACCGTTACAGTTATGAGTGCACACACAAACCTAATGGAATGAAGTAAAAGTAAATATTAGATAGCGGAAAACATACGTAATGGCAATATAGATAGGTAGGTACCTATTTACTATCTACACAAATCTAACAGTGTTTAAAAAATTCTGATAAAAGCATCTTTCTGTACACGTACCTACTGCTGGCTATTTGAGATACAAGATACATTATTTGAAGCATTTGTCCACACAATAAAACTGTTTGCACGAAGGAAAAAGTAAACATAATTACCTAGCCCATAGTCATTATCATCATGAGAGTGGCAGAGATGGAGGGAGAGACGGAGAAAGAGAGAGGAAGAGCATGAGAACTCGTTTGGAAAGTTTTCGAATAAAACAAGGAATCGGCTCAGCACACATGTTAATATTATTATTGCTAGTAAAGTACCGCTACTTAGCTTGCCTCTCAAAAGTCGATCCATTTCATAGAATCATAACTACATAACTACAAGTCAGTCAATCCAAAGGAGAAAGTTACACTTTTTTCATGATAATAAGATAAGCAGTAGTGGTAGCAGCAGCAAGCAGCAAACTAGATTTTATTATATTATGCTTATAGGTTGAAGTCGAGTAGACAAAGAAAGCATTTTCAAATTATACTAGAAAATATTTATTTGATAAAGTTAGCTGCGCGCTCCAACAGCATACAATTGCTACTATAAGACGAGAGTGGAACAAAGTCCGTAAAAAGGGGAGGCATATTGTACTTGATGAACATGTTGATTACAATAACACTTACGCAAGTTTATTTAACTTTTGGTATTGTTTCTATATGTCTAGGTAGGTATTAGTACCGCCATTTCCATGTGAATACTGCCACCATCACCAGTGCAAGATCCATTTCCAACGGGTGACGACGACGTTTGCTGCTGGGTTGCGTGTGAAAGTTTTCATGCTCACTCACTCCGTTAGACTCACTGCTGTACTGCTGCTGCTGCTGCTGCTGCTTTTCTCAGATGTAAACGGTGAGGAGCAATGCAAGAGATGGAACGGATGCAATAATCCCATTTTCTTTTTTTTTCTTCTGCTCCCCTCCTCGTATACATATAATTAAGGAAGGACTGGGAAGGGAGAGAGTGAGAGAACCGAAACTTGTCATAATTACACTTTGCCGGACAGAAACAACAACTGCTACACGCTTGGACGGTAGGGAAAGCAGCCGTGTGCACTTGTCTCTTTCTCTTTTACTACTTACTAATGGCATCCAACGATCCAGAGCTACTACCACTACAACAGATTGTAAACACATTGTATGTTTTGCACAAAAATACAAAAGAAAATTAATATGAGCTGAGCTATATGCTGATTGAATTGCGAGTTTCATTTTGGACAAAATCTAAAATAGGTAAAAAACGTAATTTGATGAGGATTCTTTTCATTTTTGCTTTTTAATTTTTTCCATTGAGTGGTGTGCCCATTGTACCTGTATTCTACCAAAAATCCAACCATACATTTAAATTTACATAGTTTCCAATTTAACATTTCTAAAAGGTTTCTCGAAAGTTTGAAGGAATATTATACAAGCAATGCGATACGGTTCTTCGGGTTCTTTAAACCTGGTACTTCACGTTGACTACCTACGATATGATGATATTTGTGGAAAATTTTAATCTTTATTATGACCTGTATTTAATGGGCAATAAATATAAGTTTTGTCATTCTTGTATATAGTATAAATTGCTTATAGTCAAAAAAGTACCTATGTATAGTTAATAAAATTGTGCGTTTTCCGTTTCGCACACAGTCCCAGCTCACTATACCGACCGACTACCGACCGGGATAACACCACCAACAACACAGGGCTGCATATCGTACAAGATTGTTTATGGAGAGTACCTTCGAGCCATTTTAAGTTATCAAATAAATGTGTTTTTCTCTACCTCAATTACTATTATTAAAATACGCACATGCTTTTACGTAGCGCTACAATGCCCTTATTTAAAAATAAACCGCTATGCTAACTAATAAATGACTAGAAGTAATAATAATTATAAGCATGTTGCTGAAATGCTTATACATATATATATATATATACCTTAAAGACCTCGTACTTTCATTTTCAAAAGTCTCTTTTGTTTTTACATTCTATAAACTTCTCCAGTTTCAAGCTTACTATTTTTTTATCCAGTTTGCTTTTGTTCACGTACTCTAGCTCAGTAGCACATCACGCCAGCAGCAACAACAACTTCCAGTCAGAGAACAGCTCTGTACTATGATACAGCGAGCGGTACTATTACCATATACAACAAGTTCATTGTGAACACTTGAAACTTGAAAAAAATATAAATAAATAGGGGGAACGGGAAACATCGTTGTGATCACAACGTTAAACGGGCTAATTTAGAAATTGTGTGAGTGATTAAATAAACAGGGAAGCACGATACCTGGTGAACGCTGCTGTATGTCACTTATATAACAGTGCTGTAACTACGTAGCTGCCACGACAAACGTTGCAAATCGCTGTTGAAGTAGAAAAAAATTCGATATACTGGTTTTTCAATAATCCTTAAAAGTTTCTCTTGTAAGCTCTCAAACAGTAAGTTGTTTTCAAAACTTCAAATACTACACAGCAATTTGAAGTGTAATCCAAAAGCGAACTACATATATAAATAAATATATATATATTGGAGTTTTTCCACGTATCGACGGACGGACACTTTTAGTCGAGTATACAAAGCCAAGGGAAAATGCAGATACAGAATTCTGAATGCGCATAATTTAAAAGCATTTCTGGCGTAACCAACCTTGTGAATTTACATAATAAGTGCTTCCAAGACGCAGCAGCAGCAACAAAAGC
>JAHZMT010004548.1:0-21038 GCA_027743785.1 Sinhomidia bicolor | reverse complement strand
TTTATGTAATGTAATAATAATTAATAGTTGTACCTAGTAATGGGCTGCATGCACTTTTTTCTGCTGCTGCTGTTGGCAGAAGATACGAGAATCGGATAATGTTTTTTACCTGCTTTTTTTATCATAAAGCACCTTTAAATATTGCACCTGCTAACCGATATATGTGTGTGTATTTAAGTATTCGTATAAAAATTACGCATGCAGTTTTCGAGGATTCTGGAATACGTACATTGTCATACGATTTTATTGACTTGATTTCTTTTTTTTAAACGTCAATTGCTACCGCTGCTGATTACATGACGTTAATAATATGCTTCTTATTATAAATCCTAAATATTATTACATACACACTTTGATGTAAAAAAAGGCAGTAAAAACTGTCCTCTCTGACAACAAAGTATTAAGAAAAAACAATGGCAATGATAATGAACCAGAGGCCAAACAACCAAGTAGAAAAAAAATAACCTGACCGAGACTTGTGTGTATTTAAGTGTGTGTGTGTGTGTCTACAAGACAGAAAAATTGAACAAGAGAATCCTCTTTTTTCTTACTATGTATATTATAAACACTGCTGTGACTGCAACTATCAGTGCAGTATATAAAACGGGCTAAAACTCACACAAAGGATCAAGTTCAAGCAGCAGCTCGTTTTTTTCTTCTTTTCTCTCTCTCTCTCTGAGAATCTGTCGTCTCGTTTCTGGTACTCACTGACTTGACTGCTGCTGCTCACTGTTAAAAAGATGCTGTTTGTTGCTGCTGCTGCTGCTTTGCTGCTGACGATGATGATGATGACGAGATGAGCTTATAGGACGAATGCTCTTTGTAATTGTGTGGCTTAATCTTTTCAGTTTGCTCCAAAGCTTCTTTATGCATGTGTATGTCAGTCGTCGGCGGTTGGAATACTACTGTTGTTTCGGTTGATGCTCTGTTTTAGCTCAAAGGCATCATCGTCATCATCATCATCAGAGAGAGCTAAAAGAGCGAGAGAGAGAGAGAGCCATAGCCAACATCAACTCCATACAAAATAATATTGCCATGCATGTTGTCGTTGTTGCTTTATGGTAACGCTAACGCTGCTTGCTGCTGCTGCTGTATGGTGGTGGTGGTGACTGGCTGTGAGAGAGTATGATCTCTGTACGTTCTTCTGAGGCAATATGGTTTAATGCATGGAATTGAAATGCGCATTATATCGTCTGTTATATGGGCTTTGCATGTTACTGAATGCAGGGGCAAACGAGAAGCGAGTAAAGCTCCTTTTTTTGCCGTGAAAATGAAACGCCCATTTCTTACCCCATTGGATATTACGTAACCAGGTCTGGCGAATTAACTGCTTTCCGGGAAAAATGATTCCTTTTTCTGTCCTGTGCTTTTTTATGCTGAAGCATCAACTTAGTATTATCCCGGAAAATGGAAGAAAAAGTGTGTGTGCATAAAATTCATATATGGCTTGTTGGCTTGTTTGTACGTGTATGGTTTACGGTAACCGGTGCCAGCAAAAATTGTTTTGCATTGCGTTACGTTTCCACATTTGTGTGTGTGTGTGGTGGTGGTGGTGGTGAATGGAGTGGGCAACAGAGAAAAAAGTGTGATGCTTTTATATACTGCTTGATTCAGGGAGCATTATGAGATACATTAGATAATATTTTATGGTGACTTTGTATGCTACTCTTTTATATCTCTGCTGCGAGAGACAAGAAACGTGCAATTGTGCAAACTGGAGTTTTCCCCCTTGTGTTGAAAGAAAGACTACTGGAAAAGTTTTGCCGTTGTTTCATTTACTTTTGGGGGAAAGACATGTATGCAACAATGTTTCTTCTTGAGATAAATGAGCGTTTATCTGCACACTCACAGTGTGAATAAACTTTCACTCTTAAAAATAATAGAGAAGGTGCACATTTCACAAAGGCAATCTATTTCAATCTTGCATGCGGGAGTCAAAACGAACAAGTCACATAATACCTCATTTGAATTGGCAAGAAACCATAGTATTTGTTTAGTATTATCAGGGGTAAAAAAAGGAAGTTTGCCTTGATGATGAATTTTTTCGCCTCTTTTAAATATTTAAGTAACTAAAAGTAGTTTATTCAAAATGAGCTCACATGAAAGATGATTAGCACAACTTTATTTAAATATAAAGCTTTTAATTGTTCAAATGATTACAATCACATTGTTCATAATTTATATTTCGAATTTTCATATTTATATTAAGAATTTACATAGACGCCAAACGCTAAAAGCGTCTCCCTCTCCTTACAGCAACTGGTTAGCTATAGGCTACGGCTACATAAATGTGCAAGCGAAAGAAGGTTTTTATTATCGTTCCGATGTATTTGAGTAACCATTTTTGGAATAACAATAAAATATTGTTAGGCTCAAGTATAATAGGTTCATCCGGATTCATTGTATACCTTTTCTCAGTCATCATCGTATGCAAAATAATATTTTTGACAAGTTTATTGCTCTCACTATTCTTCTGTAAAATCTACACTATCTGATTGATTTGAATCGCATAAACATTTTCAATTTTTCTGCAGTTTTAAATTCTGCTTGCTGAGTAGAAACTCATTTACTTTTTCAAATGTTAGAATTACGTTTGCATTTTTCAAAGAGGTCGTCATTTCATTTCATTTGACTTAAATATCTTTCAGAAAAGAATATATCTACATGCAATAAATACCCGGTTTTATAAGTTTATTTCAGAACTTTTCTGAGAAGCTATTACAGAACAAATTTTGTCAATTGTATGTCATTGTAGGTAAATTGGGTTAATTGTTCAGTACGTTAATAACATTCTCTATGGGTTATCGCACTTATAAAACATTTCTTATAAAAACGTTCAATGACTTTACTCTTCTAAACCACTAGATCAACATGACATTAATGGTAGTCTAATATGCTTGTATATTATATACATAGGTATACATACATTCAGAACATGTATATCCATTTACCATTTTAAAAACAAAATTAAAACAAGATAGACACTCCCAATGTTCCAGAATCCCAACTTCAACTCGTTTTCAAACATAAAAATCATGGAGGGTTCTTGCTTCACAAATAAAATTGTCAATATTATTCATTGTATTGTATGCATGTTGCGTATGTAAAATTGTTTTTTAAAAACTTGATAGTTGATGTTATTGTTTTTCATACGAGCAAGAGCAGTCCCTTTCAGATTTTGTTGTTGGTGGTGGTGTTCGGTGGTGGAAGAAATAGTGGAAGAGCGCACCCCCAAACTTTAAACAAAAAATTCCCTTTACCTGACAAAAAGGCCACTCATGCTGAAGCTTCGATAAAAAGCAACGGTTTTTTGTGAGCCTCTCTTGGACATTTTTATTACCTGCAGTGAATGTTCCTGAACGCAGAACATGCATCCATTACAATCGTACGCTGGCTTTGCGTCCACGCTACGTCCACTTTTTCTCTCTTACAGATGAAAATGAAGCCCCTCTTGTCTCTCTCTCTCTTCAGCTCAGTGAAAATGCGTATATGTTCATGCATGCATATATATATATATATATATATATCTGTATATATATGAATTTTCACGCGTTTTTATAAAACTGCTAGCATCATCGTCATTTTTATCGGCTGGCCTTGGCCAAGCACAACAGCACACACGCTAGCATTATCTTTAGGACTGCCAGGAGCAAACAGAGAGCTTGAAGCTTGTTCCCCCCTCGCGTGAAAGTCTCCCTACTTTTTTATTAGATAGCAGCAACCACCACCATACTTATTCTTCCAGCCCTTACCCTGTTCTCTCCAGCACGATTGCTTATTATGATTGTTTTTTATATTTTTTATCAACATCATCTCATACAAGGACAACCAGTCTTTAAACCTACAAAATGTTTAATTTATTTACATATATATCGGACTACAAAGGGTCCACAACAGCCCGTACTTCCTAACGACTTGCAGATGTAACTAGTTACAACATAAGTGATGTCAGTGCCTTGTCGATTGTTCTGAACTTGACTGACCAAACACTCGGTAGTACTTTGATTGGGGCACTTTGAACAACCCAATAAAGACGATAGGGATTACATTGATTGGCACTTAAATGCAATAAACAAATTATAAATTAAAAAGCTAGCATTAAACGCTAACCCGATTGATTATATATTTAAAATTTTATATATATACCAAAAGTTAAACAGTAAACTAAAACATACGCAACTTTGTAGAAAAACGTGAAGAAAAAAAAATATATAATGTGCTTTTGTTCTTCTATCTTCTCTGCTGCGTTGTTGAATCGTGCATGCAGAGTATACACAAAAAAATATAGATGATGCACGTGTTTCTTTCGAGAAGAAAAAAAACATGATGATGCGAGTGCCTCTTATTCCCTCCGGAGTAAAGTGTAAAGTTGTGACGCTTTAAAAACTCGCCTGTAGCCATCATAAAATCGCTCACTTAATATGGTGTCAATGAGTTGCGCTTGATCATTCAGTTTTTACAAGTTGTTTTACAACTGATCAAATCAGCAAATCTTTTACTTTAAACTATGTGGCAATATGCTGATTCGACAATTTTTTGACGAAAATAACAGCATGTAGCAATGGAATAATATTAACAAACTTTACTCTCGTTGTATTCACTAGGCAGTAGGCATTACTCATATACTTACATCAAACTTTAAAGATTTGACATGCACTACGACTGTGTTTTTATGCTTATGTGTCAATTCGTGGCAAAAATTGTACGCTCGTATTTTTTATTTTTCTATTTGATTGCTTATTTGTTATTATTCTATTATATGATTATGAGCTGCATTGTAATAAAATCAGCCATTAATTTTAATTTGTGTAATCGCTCAAAATCCATTGACTTCCAATTCGAGCAAATAAATGAATAAAAAATTGAAAAAGTTTAACTGTAACACTGACTAAAATCGTGATGATGATGAATTGAATATAATAAATGCATTTCAAAATCAACAACATCCTCCTCCCTCTTATACAATGGAAATGTATATATGCTCAATGTCATTTTTTGTGATTGTCATATTGTTCTTGCTGCATATATTTTTTTTAAACTAGAGAATTACAGACTTACCATAATCACCCCCGGGTAATTTGCTCCATTGTCCGATGTCATTGTCGAATTGCCTGATGGACAATTCCAGAATGTTGGAATCATATTTTGATGCATAGACACATCTGTGGTAGCAGTTGACTCCTTTGTCTTTTTTCGTCGATTCCTCAACTCTTCGCCCACAGTTTTTCTTTTTATCGGCACAACTAAATGAAGTTCATCAGGGAAGGTAAAACTATAACCAGTGGGCTGATCCATTGTTGTCCTCCTACAACAACAAGAGCTTCTAGAGCGTGGTCTTCAATACTTTTTTTACCCCTGTGGTAATTACTTGACACTGAACTGGTAAAGGTGACTAAATAGTGACAGTCAAATTCAATGTTCTGTGGTCTTGTTTATTGCTGCGTAATTGTTACTTTAATCTTTTACATGTACACACATACACATTTTAAACTTTTAGTCATAATAGCATTCTCTAGAACTGCATTGTTTTCCATACAAATTGTCAAGGATGATGAGGAAAGAGGGATCATAAGATTAACATGTGCTACGTACATAAACGTTTTCTTGTCTTGGTAGAGGTTCTGTCTCTATTATTTTTAACCATCATGTCATCAGTCAGTCGAGTCAGTACAATAGTGCTTTGATTTTTATATCGCTGCTGAAAAAATATATTCGGTATAATACCTAGGCATAATTTTAGTATTTTTCTTTAACCCTCACTTCTAAAACTTTGGGAAAGTACATTTCGTTGTTCTTTTCGTTTTCACTGTGGTAGTCGTGGTAATACTAAAAATGTATGTCTGCATGTTCACACAACACTCACAAAGTCACAAAACCACAAAGGAACAAGTTGAAAAAAAATTCACATACTTAAACGAATCCGTATAATTGCTAGTAAATAACCCATTATCATGAAATTTGATCAACACAATTTTTTTCCTCTTCGTCAAATGAGCGGAACTACCTGATGAGGTAATTTATTTTCATTAGTATGCCGCCTCATTTGCTGAAAACGTGGCAAAGGAATTTTTTGCAACAAACACAAACGGGTAATAATAATAATAATAGTACTCTCTTTCTTTCTTTCTAGCACACTGAAACACACAAAACAAAAAACTAATATTATGCACAAATATTGTAGAGTGCAGCATGAACAGCAACTGCGAGAAAACAGATCCGAAAGATGGATTAGCCATTAGCTACTTCAGAGTAGAAATGAAAGAAAATATTTTAGTGACGCTAAACTAATCAGCAACAAGATATTTTACTATTTCAGCGTACGTTTTTTTCTGTGTTAGAAACAACAAAAGATGAGTGTGGAGAAGAAGAAGAAAATTATATTGTGTTGTGACATGACAAGCTGGCTAGTATACACTATTGCGGATGTACTTATACTTGGTTGTCTGGAATGCATTAATGCAGCCAGATTAATTTTTTTTCTTTTAATATTGAACTGAACTATCTTCTCTCTGCATTTCTTATCAAGCATGTTACATGAGAAAAATATGTACCTATATGTAAAAATGATACTGACGTTGATGATGATGATGTTGATGCTGACGCCCGCAACTCTAAATTTTCATTTATAGCTTTCATTACACAAGACAATGCGTCCGCTTGCTTTCCTGTAAAATCATTAGAGAACTCGGATCAGAGAACTAATACAATGAATATGACTAATAGCAGTTGAAGATAGGCAGATGTGATTTTTGTCATGAGCAGTGATAAAAATTTGAATAGCAAGAAATAGATTAAGCACAAAAATATGAGACGGTGATAACAGTGTTAAGGAGTGATGATGGATTTTCCTCTAAATAAAGGACGGCACATGACAAGTTTTCCATATTATTATTACCACATCCTCTCTCGAGGACTTGTTTCACTGGATTCTCCTAGCATGATAACTGATCATCAGACGCGAGTACTTTTATTTTTGATTTTAAATTGTGTAAAACATTTGTGAACATGGATCTGGTGGTATTCAATGACTGAGTTGGAATTAAAAGTGTAAAGCTACTGTTATTTAGCAGTCTCTCAAAAAAACAATGAGTAGTGATGTAAAATAATTTTTGAAGGTATAAAAATATTATTCGTTAAACTGTCTTTATTGGGAGTCGTTAGTTTGTAAAGATGCACATGGCACATGTCCTCCTGCTCGCACCCTATACCTCACCTACATTTCATTTTCGTCGGGGATGGGGATGATTGTACCTACTCGCCTACTGTGTACATGCACATGCCTTCCACATTACAGCTTGTCTAAAGCAAGTTTAACACAACTGCTGGGTACTCGATGCGAATATATGAGCAAGCAGAATGGAATGTTTGAATGTTATGAGTCGCTTAGGAGTATGGATGAATGCTTTTTGCGAAATTCGAAGAAATTTGAAACAAAGAATGTTGCCTCTCTGATACAATAGTATATTGTCTTGTAGAAGAAGCAAGTGGGATACATACTTCTCACTATTTATCAAGTTGTTTTTTTTCTACCTAAAGTTGCTTGCGATCCCTTAACCCCCTAAAGCACTTTATTGTAATCTATAATATTCTGTTTAAAAGACATTTGAATAAACAACCGTGAGCTTGTTTTGGATAAAATTGTTGAAGGAAAAGACATCATCATCATCAGCGTTGCAAAAGATTGCGTTCTGCCTTTATACTTGTCCTTGAGTTACCTCTCTGGAACGTTTTATGCATTTAAATATTACATTGCTACATGTTGATCATAAGGAAATCTAAACTCTGCTCCTAAAATATGCGCGTTAAATAATTAAAATTAGAACGATGTGTACTTTCTCTTATGTAGCTTGACACCACCTTGTTTGATGACTTTGCAATTTCATTCATAAATTTTGCCGCCTCTTATAGTATATAACCACGTTGTTATCAACATCTTGTTATCTAGCGATTAAAATATTGGTAGGACGAAGCGTTGCTTCGGTCTTCCCCAGTCAGTTTGTTAATTCGAAAGAACATTTTAAAGCAAAATTTCAGTGTTTTTTTTTAATTTTATTTTAAGCAGCGATATTGGCTACGGCAACTGTACACTTATCTCTATCATGCAATATATATGTAGCTATGAGTTTGCTTGCACCCACAATCGTAGTCAAAGTACCTATTCGCATATGCATATACAGAAAAGAAATATTCGTAAACAACTTTAAAACACATTTGAATGAACATTTTACTGTCAGCAATGGACTAGTGGCTGCATAGATCATGAATTCATTACGTAATTAAAATTTTGCCGTGCAACCCATTGCTCACACAGCTACCCCACGTTGAAAAGAATTAGTCGGCCAAACCCGGAGCCTGTGTAAATTGCCGACAAAATGATAAATCCAAAGCATTGCAAAGTGCTTCAATTTTATTTCAGATTTATGTGAGCAAGTATTTTTTGCATTTTTCTAAGTGGGATTTCAACTAAAATTATCTATCAATCTAAGAATCCGGTACTCAACAAAAGAAGCATGACTCTCAGAGAAATTCCATTCCTTGACCGCTGCGCTGCTGATGCATATTATATACACTACATATATACATACTACTGCTAGATATAAACATGCAACATACTTTTATATTAAATTATTTTTACTATAGCCATATTAATTTTATGCCTTTTGTGTGTATTAGGGATAAAAAAGAAAAAGTCATTTTGTACGAGGGCAGTTCAGCTTAAATATGTTCTTGCTCCTTGCACTTGCAGAGTACATACATACTTGAGCATACCTAGTGGGTACCCAGTTCATATTACTTTACATCAAGTGATTTCACCACTTTACTTGTTCTGAAGAAAAGACTAACGCTAGTGTTGATTTGCATGCGGTAGGTAGCAATAAAGCGCCACTTGGAGATGGAGAGCAGGTATAAATTTTATGTTGTATTTACTACTACCATACATTTCATAAAACATTTCATTACACATCAGCCGACCATACTACCATTATGACATAAGTCATTGTGTTAATGTCGTGTGGATACGATGCAGACTGGTGGTGCAATTCGAGGAGCTTTATGATCCATTCCATTATTCATTATTATATGTGTATCATGAATTGACTAAAGTGAGACAACAGTTTTACGAATAAATGAGACTGTTTTAAATGCTTTAAATGTTTCACGACAACAACTTTCCATCATCGCTTTGGTTGTAGCAAAACAACTTCTATTATGGACAGAAAAATAAAAGTGTTTCTTTGATTTTTTCCTCTCACTATATTTTATCAGATTGTTATTGTGTGTTTGAGTGTGACTACGACTGCTGGTAAGCGACGCTATATAGAAACCGGAATTCCATAGTTGCTGCAAAACGAGCAACAGTAGTAATCAATTGTGCTGTACTTATTTTCTTTCAAATGATAAAATTACCTAAATGCATTGCTACACGTTCGAAGTAAAATAAAATTATTTTTAGGCACAAAACTCGAATTACATACTTGCCGAATTGTATATAGTGAAATCATTGAAACAGAAATACAAGCAAACTACTTTTTAAGAATATTAATAGAGCATCCTTTTTATTTGGATTTGAGTTTTTTATATCAAAGGAAGATTTTATTTTTTAAAAATAAGAATAGTATCGCTGGTTAAAGCTACGTAATAATAATAATAATGAAAGATGAAACACGTTAGCTGTAAACCTTTGTATTTTTTTATTTTTATTACTCATGTATGTAGATACTGCTATTATAATGCATTGCAAAATTAGCAGGGGAACTGGGAAAGGGCATAGTTTTCATTAAAGATGTTTGCATTTGATGTATTCCTGCAAAATAACTATTATTAAAAACGCTCTGCATGACGTTTAGACAGGAGTTTCACAAATGTTTCATGCACTCTTTCTTTAAAATATTAAAAACAAGTTGACTTTTTTATCCTTGGTGGTGGAAAGCCTTTCATGGCTTATATCATGGATTTACATACAGTGTTGATTAAGACTATCGATTGGTGTGCATATGTACATACATACGTATATATTATATTTTGCAAAGGTTTAACTATGTATCTTGTTCTTCTCTCTCTATCTCTCTGTAAGAAGTTTAAACAACCGAAATGACGGAAAAGTTTGATATACAGTCTACAAACCTACCTTTGTTCAAAGGTATCAATTAATTTATTTTGCTGGACTGTTTACATGGCCAAGCGCAAACAAAAGCACTGATGTACGTTCAACACGAGTGAATCCAAGAACCTGATAACAAGGGAAAAATCTCTATTTAGATCTCTGCTACCACGCAAACATGTTGTTTGCAGAGAGGCGACGTACCATTTACCATGTAATAAATATTTTATCAGGATCAAAGAAATCAAATTATTTTTACTTCTGCATACCTCAATGCATGTATATCACCGGAACGTCATGGGCATAGTCTTGTCATGAAAGCAAAATTCAGTATGTGAGTCCAACTAGGTAACTGAGCAGTAAATTTTAAAATCTAGGAATACCAGCTTCTTGTTTAGTGGACGGACTTGTAAGTCGTCAAGGTAGAGTTTTTACCAGTTTACTGACTGCTGCTGCTGCTGTTTCTCTTCAAATAATAATAAACAGCAGAGGTCTTGTATACTTGGTTTTTATCATTCCACAATATCTTTTTGTAGATGGATGCAGCGGTGCTTGTAGCAGCAGTAGCATCAGCGAGCATTGATGCCTATGCAAAAAAGGACATACATAGAATTGAAGCAGTAATCAAATATTTAGAGCTGAGGAATGTCAGGAATTCAAGTCTTAAGAGACTGTCTGCCAACGGATTAAATCAAATAATGTACTCAACTCTCTCAGTTACCCTTTGTCTTCACTGGGGGGGATTTTCCATCTACATGGTCTTTTTCTACTCATAACTTTCCTTCTGAATTTGTTTGCTGAGCTTTTAGTGTACCTACCTACTACATACGTACGTTGTACATTTATGTATTGTTTTTTTTTCAGCGGAATGGCCACAGCAACATTGCAATTTCCTTTGTGAGTGAGCAGATTGCATCGTAAATTTTATCTCTGGTCGATAGTAGTACCACACACAAACAATTTTTAAAGCTGTTTCGTGTATTTAAGCATTGAATAAAAAAAGCAACCGGATTTCAAAGGTGATGTTAATTAATTTGCCTTTATCTCCCAGGGAAGATAAAGCATAAGAAGTTATTCATGTTGTAATTCGTGTGATGACAGTGCCGAACTAGAAAAGTTGCCGAGTTATTGTTTCCAATTTTTTAAAAAAATACTGGTTCATATATTTGAAGCTTTCTTACACTGTTTGTTATCATTTGTATAAAATAACTAGCTAAAATTACAATCAATACTAGTAGAGTTTGTTATCAATGCAAGACGACTACTCTTAAAGTTCATATTACGTTTAACTTGTTACTATAAATACTAAAACTGCACTTATGAAAATACCTACATGCTATGCACAAATCTATGAAATCATTCAGGATTGAATTTTTTAAAGAAATGATTGAATGAAATGAACACTGCTTTCTTGCTCATCACATCACAACTACATATCAGGTTGGGAATCGTATTCCATGGGAAAGTTGTTTTTATGGGACACTTTACCAAATGATAAATTATTAACGTACGGGGCAACATGACAAATTCTATTGGATTCAGTACACGAAAGATGCTGAGCGTAACAAACATTTTAATTTTTCCCCATTTCGGTACTGCGTAGTTGGTTTTACAGTCTTTAATGTAAATAAATAGTAGTTTTTAGTATGATAATGAATAATAATAATGATAATCTGCCATTCAACCAGTTACAGGGTATAGATTACTCGAAAACATGGTGCTACTGTATATGGCTTTCTATTATGAGTGTACTTTCTAAATTCTGAGAGCTTGTTTGCATTTAGTCTCGGAAGTGATTGTGTGGTTGCTACCGTTCATTGTAGAGAGAAAGCAACTAGCTACATCTGTTGTCGTAAGTTATCCCAATAAAAGTCTCACTGAAAGCTACCACTATGGAAAATGATGTGTCGATAAAAATAAAGTTAACAAAGCAGTCTATATAAGAACTAATAGATAGGTAATTTATTACAAATGAAGCGATTTCTCTCATTTGAGGCCGTTGTGTCGCACGATGCCCCAAACTAATGTGAGAAAGGTACGTAAGGTATAATAATGATAAAATAGATTTTTTCCATGAAAACGTCTATGCAATTATGATTGCTGGAGGGACATCATCACCTTTGCACATAAATCTGCAAATCATCAAATCTTGTTGATTGACATTTAGACCATGGCGTTGTTGACCAACTGTGTCAGCAAAAGTTTTCTACGCCAAGTATGTGAGTTCAAACAAAAGTTAATTATATTTTTCCAAGACTTGTTCCTCTGTCCGTCTTGAGAACCTCTAGCTCTGGAGACATTATCCTTAAATTTAACAAGATTACTTATCGACTTACATGAGTCATGTAAAACTCTTTGAGTATTACGCTATTTGTCTATCAACGTGAACAAAGGTTTCTACTTTAGTTTGGCTAACCAAACGTACATACAGTGGCTGCATCAAGTTGTCATAGAATTATCTTTAAACCCGTTTTAAACTCAACTCACTTGTGGCAAATCAAATAATTTAAATGCCTTTCTTTCCTCTCTCCTTTCTCCTTCTTTACACTGCACTTAACCTTGAATGCACACGCAGGTAAACATACACTTTGCAAGTACTAATGTGTCTATCGCGCTGCAATTTATCATAGAGAACGAAATTTCAACACCAGCCAGGTACTATCCTTCCCTGCATTTTTAAAATCATAGAAAAGTTAACTCTATCCAAAAGACGGTAGTGGTTCCTTTTAAAACGGAGTATTTAAAAAGTAATATGTTGCGTGTAACGTTGTCGTTCCTCTTTTCTCTCGTCACTTTTATTTCACTATTATTAATTACCCAACACTGAGGTACATACGCTGCATATTAACAGTTCGCTTCCTGCCAGCTGCCTACACCTCTTTGTTCTTTCCTGCAACTACGCTTACTACACCCGTCCTACTCGATGGAGAGCAGAGGTGAAGAGTGAGAATTGTGGCGGCTCGAATGATTCCATCTGATTTTTACATTAATGTGCATTTGTTATCATCATCATGTTTGTTTAGTTCAGTCATCACATTCATATCATCATCAGTTTTGTTATGTCAACGTGGAAGTAAACTAGTCGAAACTATTCTTCGTCGTCGTCAATATGTCAGTTTAATATCCTTCCTTCCAGGTTGGAGGAAACAGTATGTGCATGTCAGTCAGTAGTAGGACGCTGCCGATGAAAATATGGTGTAGTTAAGCTGACTTGTGTTATTAATAATAATAATAATCGTATTAATTTCACCAGATGCATGGAAGAGAGCTCTGTCTTTAAACGGCCTACACATTACATTGACACTTTGTGTGCTAGTGAGTACCCTGTCAACTGCACTCATCAGTTACTTTTTTTCTTTATCGACATCGCACTATTAGTAAATGACCGTGTAACCGTCTAACTAAACTGAAAACTATAAATATCTATCTATAGGCTACGATGTGAAAGCGCTAGCCGCAATATTATTATTCATCTTGTGGTCAAGTAAGTAAGTTAATCCTATACCATAATAATTGAGATTAATTCAATAATTTCTTTATGTGAAATTATCTACTTGTTTGTTTTTTTTCGGTAGCTTGCACTCCATGTGAAAACTGTTCCGAGTGTGCAGCAGTGCCGGTGTACGTATAACTAATAGGAAGTTACTAATTTATAGCACACAATATTATTTAAGTACATTTCGTTGCAGATTAGGCCATTTGTGTATGTAATAATAATTAAATAGGGTTTTGGTTTCTTCAATCAGTAGGTTATCATTTGACAGTATCTTTTCAAGAAGCTCGGGTGTGAGGTACTGTTTTACGTTTGATTTGTAGTTGAATTTATGGTATTTGATTGTGAAACGTTCAGTATTAATAATTGTTCAAAGTTTCGTTGTATTTGTACTTTCTTTACTGCAAAGTGGAAGTGAAGAAAATATGTATGACGTTTTACTACTGACTGCGTAAAGGAGTACACGTTAATCATTGAAAGCATTAGTGGGTGTACAAGTGCTGTTTTATTTTTGGAGTTCGTTTGTTCGTTACTTATTATCAGTAACTGTTTCAATTTTGTCGACAAGAAAACTTACGAAAAATTTGGCAGGTAACTAAGATGATGCAAGCTGAAGTAAAAAGTAGTCAAACTCCAGGAGTGCATTCCATTAATATGGATAAAGACGTAAGTTATCATTAATTAACTGTAACCTGTTAAGTTGTTGTTATACACCCACTGATTTAATCATCATGGCCTTTCTTTTATATTGCATAGCTGGATTTGTTGAAGACTGGACCAGGGGATGGAGACTTAAGTTCGCATGTCGAAGGTGAACTGAATGTAGGTGGGTTGTCGAGCACAAAGTCTGATGCCGCAGAGGGAGAGTTCAATACCTTGGACGAACCAATTTTACAAACTATAGTAATTTTTTAAATGTTTCTAAGTTTAAGTCATTGCATGTGAAATAAGTGACATTGTACTACATGGAACATTGTAGGAATGCGATGATAAACATGCATTATAAGTTAATAATAATTCATTAATCCATTAAGCGAATTCATGTTATTTTTTAGACTAGAGACCTGAAAGCGGTTGGTCGGAAACTGATGGGCGCTTTGATGCCTAATCCATCCAAGAATTTACTAATGAAAGAATGTAAGTTTAAGCTAGTTAAAATTTATCCGCTTCATAATTTTTGTTATTTAAGAGATATCTAAAATAAATTTTAATTTACAGGGGATCTGTGGGGACCTTTAATTCTTTGCACATATATTGGGTTGTAAGTGAATTCAATATTGTTTTGTTTTCATAATATATGTCTTCGAGTATATTTTAGTTCTATTTTACTTATAAAATTGTTATCGTGAAATTAGAATGCTACAGGGTATGGATGATTCATCTGGATACCAGTTTACCGAACTGTTTATCCTGGTTTGTTTGGGGACAGCTGGAGTCACGTATCACCTTATAAACTTCTCGCACGCCTCACTGTAAGTTTAAGTATATAACAAAAACTTTTGGTAGTCAAACTGTAGACTATTAAAATTTATACTAATGTAATTTTTTGTGTAGTTCTATTTTCCAGTCAATTTGCGTTCTTGGATATTCTCTTGGTCCCCTCGCACTGGCAGTCACTCTATTTGAGCTAATGAATTTGTTTGGCATGAAAAAAGGCACTACATTCTTTCATCTGCTGGTAGTGGCTGGTTGTGTTGCATGGAGTACTTACTGTAAGTTTTACTACTTTTAACTATTTTTTGCAGTATTGTCTGTTTAGAGTTTTGAGATTTAATATTTCTTTTTTAAATAGCATCCATGAAAACTTTGGGTGCAACAGTTCCTGGTGAAAAGCAGTACATGAAACTTGCATCAGTGATTGTCTACTTCACTCTAGTTGGAATCTTAATATTTTATCATTCCATACCTAATTAGTTATCCAAACGTAAGTTATTTTACTGTTAACATGAATTAAATTGATTGATCGTGTGTATTTCGCCAAATATGTTATTTATAATATAATAATTTATGAATGCGTCTATTCAAATAAATCGCTGTTGTTTCTTATTTTGTGTGCGAACATAACCGATGAGAATTTAAATGTGCATTTTGGTCTGTAGAGGTCATGTTAGCATTGTACTATCACATTTACTTGCTGTTTAGTTGTTGGATATGCAACTGGCCCAAATCATTCTACTGATTTATCTATTTATTTATGGCACCGTCTTATCATTGATTACTGTTGATAACATTGGTCGATCTGCAGTATTATTATGAGGACCTTATTATTATGGAGCAAAAGTCCTTACCCCCTATACATTTTAAATTTAGTTTTACAGTATTTTACCCATATAGTTTTGCGATCTGAATTGTTCAAGTAGAATTTCCATATAGGATTGAACGCTTTTATAGAGGTCTTGTAAAGAGAGATTTCAAATTTGAAGTCATTTTAAGCGTAAGGCTTTGTGGTCCATTTTTACAAAATAATAAAACGAACTTTTCATTATCATTGGTTATTTCATTAGGATATACATACATAGCATTCACCTTTCATATGAAGATGTTCACCATACATCTTTTACAAGCGATAAATATAAGGTTGCTGGGTTCACTGTTGAGTAGCATGAGTGCAGCATAAGTGAGGACAATGATCTATTTAAGATGATATTTAGCATATAAAGACACGAGTTTTTGCGCTTACCTGAAATACCGAGAAGATAACATAATTTTTATAATAAAAATAAGAAATTGGGCGGCTTGAATTAAGGAACCATTCTGCAACATGGTAAAAACATATGAGAAATATAATTTGCAAAACTACAATCTATAATTTTAAAACGGGTTATTATAAGATAACCAACTTTGTAAGAAATTATTAGTTTTCAATTTGATTTCATGTGGAGTTTATTGATTGCTTATTATTAATATACAGCATTGGACATATTATGTATATGTATTCATTTTTAACATAAGCTTTGTATTTGCTGTGCATTAGCATGATAGATTTAACCTATAATCTCTGGTATTAATAAAGCTTGAGGAGTTTAGCAATTGAACGTCGGCTTAAAATATCGAACAAATTATAAGTATATTGTAGAAATAAGTAAAACTGTATAAGCTACCAGAGCACGTTACGTTGTATTATTTTTAGCAAAAATAAAACATATGAAACGTAACTTTGTAAGCACTGTTGACTAGGACAAATGAAATTTTGCGTCCAACAAATTATTAGCACGAAGGACCTAAATATTATCATAATAACCAAATGTGATAATGAATGTAAACTCTTTAATAAATGCTATATATCTTTCGAAATGGTTTGAAAATGTCAGATCTCAAAGAGAAGGTGAATTTTGATGTGTCCATGCCATTATATAGTCAATAAACATATCTGTTGACGTGAACATTTTTTCGCGTTTAACGGTTGCAGTTTTTAACGATTTTTCTGAGAACCAATGCTAAACAAAGTGTTGATCTAAGGGTACCCATGTATCAAGTTTGGCGTCAATCCGTCCAGTCGGTCAAAAGCAGTAGGTTTAGGTTTTACAGGCACAAAAAGACAATCACGCTAAAAACATTAAATTCTTCCGTAGTAAATAGTTAACAAAAAATACAAAGCAATACGAAGGAAGTCTATTTACATTCACAAAAATTGTTAACAAGAATTTAAGCACAATTAGAATATTGATTAGAGTTTTGAGACAGTTTAATGTAGAATAAAAAGTAGAATTTAAGAAATACATACCGACACAACTTTTAGATTTCATCAAACGTTTAAAAGTTTAAAAGTATTCTCACACATTAAATAATTTCATAAATATGGTATAAATAGAACGTGTATTTAAGAATAATGCAAAATGTACAAGAAAGAAAGTTAACTAGCCCAAACTTTATGTATAGAGAAGCTACAATATTCATAGAAAATTGTGTCAATTTTACTGAAAAAACCTGGTTACTACACCGTGTAGCAAATGGCATTCATTACCACATTTGGTTAACGTTACAAGAGCATTTGCTCTCATTCAAATGCAATGCACACATTTTGTTATGCTGCAGGTCTGGTATGTTCTCCATCCTTCATTTGACTGTCATTACGTACAGGAAAAGATGTCTTAAGGAATTAGTGAACTTGGTCAGTCTCAAGCTTTCATGTCTGTATATCAGTGCCGACATAAAAGTGAACAATCACGGCATGGCACATGGTCGATAACGTGAAGCATGTAAAAATACAAACTCAGGTTTTGTTAGTGAGGCTGACACATTTAAGTTGAAGCGGAAAATTTCCAGAGAAAGTTTATGGTATCAAGTAACATAGGCATGTCACCTTTTACGTTGGGCTCTATGCAAAGCAACAAAGAACGTTGAATGTTCAGCCAGCCTAGCTGGCGCAACCAAGAGCCAACTGTGCTCAGCTATGATTTTTTGCTCTTATCGTAATGAAATAAAATAGCCATGACGCTGGTCAGAGTTCAAAACACGTCGCAGTCATTAAAAACAACTTGAATTTTTTTAAACCCAAAAGAAGAATTATATATGTGTGTATCTACAATATTAACCAATTTAATGAACGGGATTTCACGTGCAATGAATGATATATTAATCTAAACTCCAAATTGATATTTGGCAAAATGATAGCTAGCACATGTATGTACGACGTACTTCAAGTTATATCTGTTTTAGACGGTATGTCAGACCAAAAATAAGGATGATTTTAGTTTTTAGCCAAATCTGTGTTTGTGGCAATGCCATTTCATGCCGTTTGATCTTTCCTTAGTTAGACTGCAGTATTGCAGCAAAGAGGCCCACTTGGCACACTGCATTAAAAATGTTCTCCATAGCCATATTGGTAACGTAATACGGATGTTCATTTTACGGACACCGCTCAACAGCAATACTTTTTGTGGACAAATTAAATTTTTATAATTTGAAATAATACTTCATTTTATTTTCGCCTTGTAAAAGTTAAAAATGTATAGACCTCCAACAAGCACGAGACTCTCAATTAAAAGTCTGAATCTTTAAAAGTCAGTCTTAAGTGTAATAACCCAAAGACCATTGACAATATATATTATACATATTGTATATCGTGTGCGTACAATATCTCGAAAACAATTGGACCGAATTCAAAGATTTCGTATTCAAATTATGACCAAAAACAAAATGTCGAATCTGAATTTTTTAGAAATTTTTAAAATACGGTAAATCAAAAATCTTTCATTGTACTGAGAATTGTTAGAAAATGAATAGCTTAGTTAATGGTAGCCATCCATTTTAATTTAATGACATTGCATTGATAAACTACAAAAAGAGCATGTATTATGGGATGAAGAGATTGTTAGAACAAAGGTCTTACAGATAAGCTAAAAATATAAGCGCTTAGATAATCAGCTTAACAAAATTGTTACTCGTTACGACGCTCGGATGGAGACTATTCATTCCTTTACCGCAATATTGGCTTGTATGTAGTTAAAAAATTAAGTGTAGACTTAAATAAATAATGTATGACTTGACATCAATATCGTCTTGTATTTATGATTTTTGAAAAATAACTATGGTTATAAGTATGTAGATAATGTATTTCATCGACTTGTATACATGATTATTATGTTTAAAATAGGAGCTAAAAATTAATGTAGTTCTTGTAAACTAATAAATCGGTATTTTGTCTTCTTGAGTTTGTGATTTCGGTTTTCGATCGTCGGTATTTCGATCACAAGGTAATTCGATATTTTTTTTTGAGATTTTGCCCTCAGACCATATTGTACATATGTACATTGATGTATAAATAAATGCATATTGTAATATGTTTTTATCGCGAATACATATTTCTTGCCAAGGTACTACGTAACTCACGTTAGGAAGTAAACAGTAATGCATCCATGGAAAGTTTTTGGTGCCAATGTAAAAGCGTCAAAGTAATCTTTCATAAAACCTTCCGCACTACTACATCTGTTAAAATGTCTTCAATGCTAACTAATAACTTCTATATGCACTCACGCTCGTGTTACTAATACATACGTAGGTACATATACTCGTATTTCATAACTTTTAAGTTTCTCCTTGTCATTGTCAGTAGGAATAACTTCCGATGGTGATAGTCTGTGCACTGCAACTGCACTTTAAAATGTTTTTATTACTCACTGCTCGTTTAGTGAACATTTCATTGACCATATTATTGACAGCATTGCAAATTCCAATGGTGTGTGGTTGTGAATAAATATCTTAGAGTACTTTGGATCATCACAAAGCATGAAAAGAAATATGCGTAACATTTGAAAAAAATTATAATGTATAATCTTATGGAACAAAAACATATTTTTGTTTAGTTTAATTATTATGTATCTTTCCACTCTGTTGCAGTGTTAATTTTTAACTGGTACCTTGTGTAAGTAGTAAAAATAGTTAAAGTTATATTTATGTACATGAATCCGTTTTAATATGAAATTAAAGCATTATCATACACGAAATGATAATTATTGTTTAAACAAACCTGAGCCTTCGTTTTTTACTACCTACATGTTTTAATAACCACAAGTCAGTAAATCATGCATTTATCATCATATTCAGCTTCAAGTTATGACGCGACGAAGATCGAGAGAGTAATATAAAATCGGTCGAGTAAACAAACTTGCATTCATAGAGACAGACCAAGCACTTACTACTTGGTTTTAGGTGATACATTTTTTTGTTTTTAATAACTTTAAGAACGCGGAATAATTATTCAAGGAGAACCAACTATGAAAAGGCACAAAAATTGAAAGGTGATGCAATGACTCTCTCGAATAGGAATTTTGCTTTGTGTTGGAAAGACTTTTTTGATTGAACTGGAACTCTGATCCAATTTTCTTGTAGCAAGTACCAAACTTTATTCTCGCCTCACAACTTAATGTCGTCATTTTTATCAATAAGAAGCTGTTTACCAACGGTTTTTTGACGATGTAATGATAGTGCACGTTGCGGCAAACATGGCATGAAACAAAAAACGCTGTTGACATCACCATGCTTTAACAGGAATTTTTCCTATGGCTGATAGCATAATATATTTTATAGCAAAGTATTTTTATCAGTCATTTGTCAGTGAAATTGGTTATGTGTGCTTTGCTGACTAAAGGACTTTTTAAAAGTGTGATTTATTTATTTGTTTAAGGCAAACAAAACTCAACACTTGAGGCTCATGTATTTAGGTAATCATTTAAACAAACATTTATTTTAAATAAACTGGATAGCCGCTAAATAAATTCTAGAGCAAGAGCAATACGTAAAATGAGCAGTGATCAAATGGGTCTAGGCCCTTATCCCGGGAAGGCCCCATATCCCGGGAGGCCCTAAGCCCGGGGAACCCTTATCCCGGGAGGCCCTAAGCCCGGGCGGCCCTTATCCCGGGATGCCCTTAGCCCGGGAGACACTTAGCCCGGTAGGCCCTTATCCCGGAAGAATCTTAGCCCGGGATACAGCAGTAAATAA
>JAHZMT010004547.1:0-16113 GCA_027743785.1 Sinhomidia bicolor | reverse complement strand
CCGTTCGGGAAATTGACCTATTCGAGAAAAAGACCAGTCTAGCAAATTGTTTCGAGCAAAGTGTAGATCTGGAAACTGTCTTTCGAGAAACTGACATTAAACCATAAAGAACGATACCTGTCTTATAAAATGGGGGTTTTAAAGTAGAGGGTGAGAGGGAGAATGAAAGGGATCGCGAGACTGAAAAAGTTAGGTGCATCATCATGAGGTAGTTTTTTGGGTTTGTATTGTAGTTTGTACATATAAAGGAAGGAATCCTTCCTGCTTCTGCATAGCAACAGCCCAAATTTTCCAGCTGCTGGTACAGCTGATAATCATTTTGAAGACAATGATAGATAGTTGGCAGTTGGGTTAAAGAGTTTTTTTTATAGGAAAGTCTTTGGTTGATGCCCAGTTCTTCGTGCATTGTTGTATTATTGTTACGTACTTGATATATTATGACTTTATGACTGCATATTATGATAAGCAATGGTTGTAATATTGATGGATATTCAAATTTTCTAAAAATTGTCATTATAATGCATTTTTAAAAGTAAGCGATTTCATTTGCTTGATGGACTCAACTTTTTATTTTCTGGAACTTCCAGAAATCTATTTTCATGAATAATGGATTAATGCTGTTTTAAGACCCATACCATGACACCTTTATCGTGGAATAAATATGTAGGTATATGGATGTTTTGATCTTTATATATTTAATCAAGAGATATGAATATCATATCTCTTATATAACCTATATCTCCTCGACTCGACATAAAAAGCAACATAAAAGGTTAGATAATGGGATTTAATTATTTTATACCATTTATGTACAATCTGTTATTTAATGTATGGCAAACTTACCTGATATATGGCAGATTTTGGTAAATCCAAGCAAACAGCGCAACAGAGAATTCCTCCAAGACGATACTCCAATTTATCCGTAGCTTCCTGCTTTATCATAACTTGCTCTTTTCCAGCGGGCGACTTTTCACCCGAATTAACCCTAGGTTTTTTCTTGCAAGGCTCCATAGACTCGTCCACCGAAGACGCTGTTGTCGCAATTACATCAACAACAACCGTTGTAATTGAAGACGAGGAGGGTGATTCCGAACTATTATTACTACTCGAAGGTCCGCTACCACTGCTTGAACTTCCTGTGGTACTTGAAGCAGCCACTGTACCAGATGAAGTTGAAGGCTCTACGTCCACTCTGATGGGCGGAGGAGGGGGAAGTTGCTGCTGTTGCTGCATCATTTGTGAACCTGAAGGCATTTCCAGATCAGCCATTTTTACGTTTTCATATATACGTTTTACGTTTTTATATTTCGTTCAATCGTGGAAGGAGGTGGATGTACAGATAATTAAACAATCCTTGTACAAGCTTGACCAAAGACCACAATTAGTTTCCCGTTCAATAAATAGAGCTGAAAAAACTTTCACCAATTGCACAGACACAAATTTTGTGAAAAAACGATTCCTTAATGTTAATTTTGGAAATTCGCAGAAATTTTTATCTCTTTTTTACGCTACCCTTAAAGTTCACACCATGCACACAAAAAGGCCCCATTCACTTTGACTAAATGGCAGATGGCAACTCCTAACGTTGTTCAAACAAGTCCTTCAACTACGTTTTATTTTATTGCCCCCAACGCCAGACTAGTCCAACTGCTACTGATTCTGCAGTGAAATTTATTTTTTATAAACCTTCTTCCTCTACCTTGCTTAAAGATTAGAGTTTTAAGCTTAAACTTTCAAAACACACAAATACCAGATCTAAGAAAAACCAGTATTTATTATTACTACTGCACCAGCAGTACATCATCAGTTCACTTATTGAACTTATGATGAGAATGATTATATGATGACTTGTTACAAAGAAAATAGAAAGATGGTACACACACAAAAATGCACATGTATGTGTTGTTGTGATGATGTGAGAGTGTGCACTTTGCAAGCATATAAAAACACACAACAACTTTTTTTAAAGTCTTGTGTTACGTGCAACAGCAGCAGCAGTGGCCATATAAAAAATGATCTTCGTAAAAATAAGTTTTTTTGTTATTCAATCGTTTGTTGAATTTGACTTTGGTATATTGTGAGTATAATCATCATATTATGTTATACATACGTAACAATGATTATATTAAAATTAATATGCGTATTATTTTATTGAATTTAGGATTTTTCTCTACATACATTGCTGCTACATAAGGTATAAGTAAAGGGGTAAAAGTCTCAACTTTGAGTCAGCAACAACAGCATAGCAGCATCAGTAATGTTTTTAATATGATATGGCGATGATGGCAATAAACGATGATGATTATGATGACGTATGCGTACTATGAATGTAGCAAGTAACGTGCAAAAGATCGTTTCACAACATCAACAAACAACACCAACACGCCAGATGATGAACGAAAACAAAACACAAGAGAGGAAAAGTCCTGTTCGATGACTTCAGCAGTTGCAGCAGCAGCCAGCAGTTTGTGTTCGTCGTCACAGACGAAATCATCATTTTTGTGTATACTCATACTCAGGTTGGTTATAACTGTTATAAGTTATGTATATATTATGTATGATCCATATTATTATTGTTACAAGATATGCAAGCAAGTTTATGCGTAAAGAACTCTGTGATGATGATTGTTGGCATTCGAATACTGTGTTGTAGCATAATAAAATAGCATGGGGGAAGGGAAAATATAATATGATACATTAATGCTGTAATTTGCACAAGTTGTAAAAATGTAGTGGTGCACTCACTCACAGTACTAGTACATACACACTTACACACACAGGCAATGGCAGACACACGTTGTGTGCGTGCAAGTGTATGGAGTAGAAAAAAGAAAAAAATGTAAAAACCCAGCCCAGGTTTTGTGTTGCATTGCATTGCATATATATCAATGCATATAGAAGTAGTCGACAAAAAATTGGCTACTGGCTACTACTATCATTCATTTACATTTACTGTTGTTTGTTATGTTATGTTGCCTGAAGCTGAAAAGTACAAAGAAACAGAAAGGAAAGATGCACAACGGAATGTAATGTTATTATTATGGTGATGCGTAAAAGTAGTGTTTTAGTAGCTGCCATGGCAGTGCAGCGTTGATATGGTGGAGGAAAGGATGGAGTGGGTGATTTTTGCCCTGCGCTGCGTTCTCTTCTCTCTCGATATTGCATCAATTGCATGCGCTGCGTAAAAGTTTGTCTTGTAAAGAGTCATGTTGTTCTATCTAACTGTTGATAATGATGATGGATGCTGGTCTTTTTTTTAGGACTTCTTGCATCATCTTTATCAAACCAACGTGCATATAGGTTTTCTGTCTGCTTGACTCTAATTGCTGCGTTGATTTTGTGTGATTATAATAATATTGAATTGTCCGTTTAGTTAAAAATGATTTAATTGTTGTAGCATATATTATCTTGTTAATGTGATGATGCGTAGTTAGCGTAATGTTTTGCTGACTTATACATCCGCTAAGATTATATAGGTAATAGTAATAAGCTATCCAGTTGAAGTCATAAATAAAATGCTGATAATGATATGATAAAAGGAACAATGCACAGTGCAGTAACGTTAAGAGTACTTTCATTCAAAATCTAGGAGGACGGTCAAAAAAAATTCATAGATGAATTGTGAGAGATATTGCTGTTGTATTGATTACATTGCATGCTGAAATTTTTATTCTTTTAATTTTTGGATAGTCGGTTTTACACTGCTGTCAACTGTTCCTTGTATAACCTTGTTTCTTTAGCTTGTTCCCTAGATGCCTAGATGCCTTTTTGAACAAGTTGCTTTATTTTATTAAGTTTCGTTACAACCTACTTGAATCAAGTAACTTGACACTGTAATAGTAATAATTTAATGCAAATTACTATGTAAATACCTAGATATGCATTTAAATAATCATTATTGACGGGAATAAATAGCGTGGCTTATTATTTTCACACTTTTTGGTTTGGACTTATGGCAATAGAACGATAAAAATGACAAGAGCAGAGCCAAATAATACTGAACGTGATCGATTTCTTTGTACATCTAAACTGATATGTGCTCAAAACCTAAGCTGTATACATATTTCGTATGTGTGTATTATTTTTTGATAATTATTCTTCACACAGGATGAGGCCTAAAAAATTGGGGAAAAATGATCATGTACGTCATACATTAAATATTGCTTTTTAAAATTATCAATTATGTTTATGACGGTTTACATACCATACAAGTAAAATGTATATTAATTTTAGGCAACGAATCGACGGTTTAATCAAAGAAAATTACAATACTGTTTAAGTTGACGTTGCATGGCTGTAACCATGATATAAACGCTTTCTTTTTGTTTCGTCTTACGTTTCCCCAAGGTTCTTGTCTTTTTGAAATGATTGTAAGTTGGTGTTTTCAATAATTGAAATTTCGCACCAAAAGCAAAAATTGGCCGATTTAAATATATTCCAGTGTATATAACAAAATGATTTCTGAATCTTAACGTTTGGAAACTGATAAATGTTAATTAGTGAGCGATCTACATATAACTTTGGTTGTAAAAAATATAAAATGCATGCATAAGGTAAATACCTACATTGAAAAATTGGTATCTATCATGCAATTTATAATTATTATTAATAAGTAAATTCCACAATTGATGTCGATTCTTCTCATTTCAGCTGTAAATACGTTGAAAACTGAAATCTTACCGTTTTTACTGCCCTGAACTCTGAACTCAACACCAAAAGGCAAAATTTTTGTTGACTCATTTACTTCATGCATTTCTTACCCACGTCGATTGATTTTACTGAAGACTCATTGACCAAGAATATTTTTTGTATTCTACTCAAATTAATTCGAACTCACTCCAAGCACAATTGAATTGAGTAGTAAATATTTCTAGTCATCTCAATATGAGAATAGCCGAAAAGAAGAGTTTTAGATACAAAAATGTTCCATAGAAGAAAGTTGAGGAGCTTATGCATAAAGACAAGCAAGCTGGCACATCATCTGCATTTTGTACTACTATGTATGACAATTGACATGACCTCTAATTCAATAGAAATTACTTATGACCTCTATTTCTGATTCGGTTTTATAAAAGTTTATGCTGAGTGAGACACAAAGCATGACAAGTACAATGAATTGAAACTGAAAAATGGAAGCAATTGGTCTTCATTTGAACAATAACAATAACTACTTTGAGCAATAGTTCTATAGAACATTTTCACAGCATCTGCAATCATTTGAATAATATTGTAATGATCTTAACCGTTATTGTAGTTGTAAATATCAAACATTCATCTCACTTTACACTTTTTGTTAAGTCTCGTCCGGACCTTGAGCATATCGACATGAGATCCTGTACAGTTGCAGAGTAGAGAAAGATGGCAATTCCATTGCATTCCGGGTATCGAGACGAAGTTTATAAAAGAAGCCAACAGCTACTTCAGAATTTCAGTACCAGTTGCCACTTACATCCGTAAACTTGTCAGTTGAACCTGCCTTGCATACATCTTGCAATTTGCCATTCAACTTGCTAACAAGTCGACAAGAGGAGCCGTTGCTGTCAAGTCGCGAATTGACAGAGATCGCTTCTGTTTTATCCACAGTTCATAGGACACTCGCTAGAAATTCTCAGCAAGTCAACATGAAGTCCGTAAGTTTGGAATTCAGAAACAAATCATATTATTAGTAAAGTGATATTGAAATATTTTTGGGACACTTTAAATTTTCTCGTAATACACCATTTGAAAACTTCACATTTTTATACTTAATAGCTAATTGTCGCCGTTAGTGCCATTCTTCTCGTCGTAAATCTCGTCCACTCTGCAGTAATCAAAGGTGCTCCTACCGACGCGGCAACTCACGACACAGCGCCCGTCCCAGATGGAACTGGAGACCTTAATTCAGCTTCAACATTTTTCTGGCCAATCTTTGGAGGATACGGCGGTTGGGGTGGTTATGGTGGTTATGGTGGTTGGGGTTATCCCTTGTATTAATTATCAGCACTTAACTCAACTGGTAAGGCTTTTAAACAATTCATACGAACCGTTTCCGTTTAAAAATTGGAGTACAATGTCTGGAGTATATAATTTGTAAAAATGTCACTTTGTATGTGCGATATAAGATACCATCACATCGAACCTTGATTTGATTTCAAACAAAGTTTTAATTTTTTATTGCTCTCTTCAGTACCATTTTCGTGTGGGTGGCAAATGCAGGGCTCAACTTAAGACATCTCTAATTTGGTCCAACATCTGTCCACGGTGTCTAGTATGGTGACTGGTCAGACTTACTTGACGTTTTTGGAAATTCCATCAATATTTTAACGAAGCCAATATAAAAATGTTTGTGTTTTTTAATTTGACTGAGAACTTCATATTTATATTTACCCATTTAATTTTGTTAACCCACTAGGCTTCATCCTTTGTTTTTGCTGTTTAATATTTAACGTTGATTTTTTATTTTATTTATGTTTTGTCTTTCACTTTTGTTTCAGAGTTTGGTGCTAATTTTAATAATTTAAAAAATTTGCGTTATATGTTGAATGGTACCAGTATTCTGTTTCTCATCCTCATCTCAATGTTTAATTGTTATATGCATAAAGCATACTGACTTACAATAAAATTTTACCTAAAAATTAGGAATAATTAGCTTGCCGTCTTTGAGAATGTAGCAAAGTTATTTTTGCAGTTACATGAAAGGTTATTTATAGTAGTATGCTATATATTCATCAAAATTGACGATTAAATATTATACAATTATGCTCATACTTCATACTTCATATATCTCATGACATTTTTAAAAACGTAATAAATGAAAAAAAATTCCGCACTGCATAAACTTTATTTAATCTCGGTTTAGGAAGTACAGGATTTACAATTTGCTGGTTTGCTTTAAATACCTAGTCTAACATTCTTTTACTTTCACTCTTTTAACATTACTTTTAAAAAATTAATTCAAATCACAAAATCAAACGTCAGAACTAACATATTTACTGGAGTTCACAGGACTTATTGCTTAACCTAGAATCAATTAAATATTACTGTTTATTTTAGACTTTTAAAAATTGTGGATTATGGATTGTATCTTCGGCATAAAATAGACGTACATACTTGCAGTTCATGCTAAAGCATAAAGCAACAAATATTACTTGCAAAGCAAAGCAACGCAACTTAAACCCCGACCCCATATTTGGTTCATTTACATTCCTACGAACCCGATATTAAATTGGTCTGACTTGGTGTGTTGTTTTTCTCATTTCCCATTGTAGGACTTGCTTACAAAACTATATAAAACATCTTCATGGTAGTAAAACAACGCTGCATTCGAAAACGTCAACATGCTTTTCACATTTCTAAAGTTCAAATGTGCAGTAAAAATGAGTACCAAAAGCAGATGTATTAGCTTGACAAGCTTGATGAACACAATGTCATTCATTGTAATTGTGTATTTAAATACGCAGTGCACAGACAAAGGCCAGTAAATATGCATATTGTAAGAATACGTCCAGAGAACACTCAAACCATCGTTTTGAGGATCCACTCTTGAAAGTTCCAAAAAATATTCACAGCATCTTCATATTTACTGACACCACACTTTATGGAAGAAATACTTAAATACTTTATGATTAGGTAGTTCTGCACGTCTGGTTGATGAATATCTCAAATTAAAGCAAACAAATGAAATGCATATAGTTTATCCAACGTTTAACTTGTAAATCACTATATTAAGAAAATAAAACTACTGCTAATTTAATTATTTAATTACTTCAGTTGAATAAGTACAATATTTAATACATAATATATATATTATATCTGTACATCTACAGCTACAGTTTACATTACTCATATATTACATCAAATTATGCATGCACCAAGTCGATTTTAATGGAATATAATACATTTATAACGAACCCCAGCGGTTTTCATAAAAATCTGAAAAAACATGTGAGATAAAACAAATGCCGGAAGTTTGAAAACGTACTGAAATGTAGCAAAGTACAAATTAATATAAAAAAGCATTCATACGAGTAAGTTGTTTTTATCACTCTGATATTGATATCAGTACAACTATAATACACAATGTTCCTTAGTCTGAATCTCAAACAAATCTCTCAATCATAGTCAGACAAATGATTGTTACTTGTTGCTGTTTGTGCCTTTTTGAAGACAAAAAACTTAAATTGGAAATTGGGCAAGATCTATTCTCGACTTGACAATAACTTGATTTAATTAACTACATATATTCATGCACCACATAAATACATACGGTACTTTGGAACAATGTAAAGCAGCAAATAAAGCATTTGAAAATAAAAACAGCGTTACGTTCTTACGTTTCATAAAAATTAATTTCAAGTTAGCTATACTGATGACGGAGTCACATAATATATTTTTATACTTTATCTGCATTTGGTATTAATTACAAAACTATTATTTGGTTTTCTTGGCAGCCGCTTCGGTCTTGCTCTTTTCTTTATCATCTGATGGGTGGTCTTCATATCTACAAGAGAAAATATTTTCAATTTTCTTTACAAAAAAGATTTTTATGAAGTCATTCATGCTACATGGGAATTTGCTGTTGGCTAGCAAGTCAGATACTTGGATAATTAAAGAATCATCTAAAATCATTTCGCAAAAAGTCATCATCTACTGCTAATCATCGTCACAGTATAATATGTGTTACACTTACTGGAACATTGCCTTTATGTCTCCCTTGACCAATGCCAAAAACAATGGAGCTCCAATGCATGCTGGAACCAAATACAACAGGGCTGGCTGGGCATGCCGATACTTGTGCATGACGAAAATTGTGGTTAACAACCCAGCAATGTAGGCAAGAAATGAAGTGTTGAAGTATGTTCGAGAATTTCTGCTTAAGCTGTAAAAATATTGGGAAGAAGGAACCTTTTTTCAGATTTACGCTCATAATGAACATTTTTAGCACAATGCTATTCAATGAATATATGTATTTACTGATTGTCAAATCTGAGTAATAATGCTATGAAAATTCCAGGAAGTACAATGTCACCCAAACCAAGCATGGCAAAATTATCAGCAGCCAATCCCTTTTCTAACAAGTCCTGTGGAAATACCACTGAAAAATGAAACAATTTTGCAAAACATTATTTGAATGTTTATATTACTTAAAGATTGTGTTTTATAATTTAAAAAAAGATTTCTCCATTATTTCAGTGCTTCTTAGAGGTAAATGCAAATTCGCTCATATTTTTCGCATTAGCATTATCATCATTATTTACTAATAGAGTATAAAGTATTTTAAATTCCTAGAAAACAAAATTAAACAATTTTAAAATCAGTCATCGATCAACGGAAGAATTTGGCAATGAACACAAATTGGTAAAAACTTTTTAGAAGATAAAAAATCAGTTTTTATATTATTGAAAAACACTATCATGCTAATTTACTTCACATCTCACCATCATCACTAACGACTTTCAATTTTAAAAGTACCTTTTTTAGGATGTACCACACTCCAATAACGCTACAGAATGCCAAACAAATGATGTCATAAGTAGAAAAGTTGTAATCAATGAGAACGGTAGGTTCATCGCTTTCTTTTGCCTTCTGACTAAAATGAATGTGATAATGGGTGTTTGGAATGCCTGCTGGTACCAACTTTGTTATCACAGGGCTGCAATTTATTAAAATCAGTGTTACTACAATACAGCATTCTACACCTAATAGAGATTACGACTTTAATCGTGACTATAACTCATACCTTAGCAAATGAGAAAGAGCTAAGATTCCCAAAAAGAAGAAGTAGACCGTCAATAAGAGGTTTATGTACTCCTTTGAGAAGATCTACAAACATAAAACACAATATCGAATTACCCTTCAAATGATTTAAACGAAACCATTGATAAAAGTTTTCCACCAAATGCTTTTTTAACTAGTCAGAACTTCTTAGAGGATAAAAAAATCATAGTTTTTCATATTGTGTTAATTTACATCATTTTAGTTTATATCAAGATTCAATGTATAATTCAACGATTTAGCAATCAGCAATATATTACCTGGAAAAATAAATACAATCCAAACAATGCACAGCTTGCTATGATTGGAAACATTGCTGCGTCCTTATGTGACATTGTATCTGGTTTTTCTCCGGACTCCTAAAATATTTACATTACATGAAATAAGAAATTATGTACATATTTTTACTCCAGCACTTTCTGTAAACGTTAATTTAAAAAAAATACAATGCAGCAATATTACCTGATAACTAGCCTTCTGTTCCTTATGGTGCTTTACAGACCGAAAAGCTCCAAAAAATATTGGAAGAAGGGCCATAATGACTAGACTTCCATATGCTATCGCCATTCCTTCAGGGGTGGCTGGGACCTTTCCCGTGGTTCCATTTATCGCCGAATTATTCTGAGCTAGCACCTGATCAACTTTTTCCGCGACCGTATCCGCCATTTTACACCAATATTTTACAAATCTTCTATCCTAAAAAATATATTATTACCGACTACCGTATAAAATACTTGACGTGACGCCACCAGATGTTCCTCTCAACTATAGATAACTTCACACTATATAACAACTACTAGTAAACATTTAGATCTCCACATCCAAACAGCCATTCACTTTACAAGAAAAACGACAAGATGTTCACGTACTCTCTCAACCACTGTAAATGAATGGTGAAGCTTTGAATTTTACTAGTTTAATTTTTGTGCATACAAAATAAAGATAAACAAAAAAGAGATAACTACAAAATCGATTCCTTCACTTCAATTATCCTTGCTTATCATAGTTTAGTACTTTTGTGCCTCCTTGCTTGTCAGAATTTAGTAATATATAACGAGTTTAAAAACTCGACAGTTCTTCATTTGTACCGTGTGCTTCTGCTGCTGCTGTGCTCTCTACTTATTGGCTGCTGCTGCTGCTGTCTCGTATTGACGTGCATGCTCCTTCATTTTTTAACAGAAGGAGCTTAAAAAGTACACCAAATGAATCTCTTTTTATCTGTTGAATTGAATACCTCAAAAGTAGTTCTATCTATTGTTTTACAAGTAAGTAGCGAGTGTATGAGCAAAAAATACATAAACTAGTTGAACAGCGTATGCTGATGCTGCTGTTGTGGTTCTCTACGTTGTCGTGATTGAGAATAGGTAATAAGATTTTGAGACGTGTACATTGTGTATATGGTATGTATTAAATGTATAATATACTGTATACATTTGAATCAAATCAAGGTAAATAAGTTTTAACAAAATTTTAGAGAGACAGGTAAATTTTAAGATGTGCAGTTAGTGCAGTAGTAGTAGCAGAAGAACCAAAAAACTAGAGTCACGTTCAGTTTCAGTACGGTTTCTTTATACATCAACAAGGGAATTCACAAGAGTTGCGATGCATGCGACTAGGGACGAGCATATACAATCTACATATAATCTATATGCATATATCTAAATATGCCTATTTGAAGTTTGAAGCCAGTTTAATATGACGTGTACTTGTTTGATGCTTTTCTTCCAACGAGACAAATTTTCAACTTTCCATCCAACTACACAGAATGAATAGCCAGAGCTTCTTTCTTGCTGGCTTGCACAGGAGGTGTTGGTTACAAATACCAAGTAGCGGTAAGCAGCAGCAGCAGCAGCACCTATTGTAGTTATAGTCAGTCAGTCGTCAGTAGTAGTATCGGTACTTACTTACATTCTGTGTAAAACGTAAATACCTGTTGGCAGCAGCTGCGGCGGTAGTTTGCTATAATGCTAAATTCACTAGGGGGTACATAGTTGATCAGGTATTTTGAAACGCTTCAACTATGGACAGAGGTAATCCTGATTTTTTCCCGGTCAAGGTTTTGATGCACAATCACACATAATTCACTGCTGTTAAGCGATGAAATTAAAGGGGATTGAAATGATTCGAGATAAACATATGGAGATGAAATAATTTGGGGTTAAATAATGGGGATTAAATTGTTGGGCTGAAATGATAGGGATTAAAGTTCCGCAATTCGGCTGAATGACAACTTTGAAGTATCATACGCATACCTTTTTACAGAGAGCTCCGATTACTCTGAAATTTCCACAGAAAGATCAGCTCATTGATCTAAATAGGAATATGGGCATGGAGAAATTTTCTGAATTTGCGTCCAACCTTTACACTAACCCCTCCTTTAAAGGATGAATCACCAAAATCAAAAAAATAATGTTTTAATATCTTTCGCTGTTGCCGCCATATTTTGTTTGTAAACTTGTCGATTATGGTTATCTTATTATGTTGCTGAAAAAATGAGTTCGTAACAAAATTAATGCATTTTAATTGCTCAAAGAGCTAATTTATCGGGATCATTCATCATCATCGAAAGATCAATTAAATGTGGTTTTAATAATAGTAATAACTAGGCACTTACAAAACAAAGTCGAGTCCGTATAAAAATTTATAAATAAAAGACTAAGTATCGTATCGAAATAAATTGTAAGTTTAAATGCGAGTACAAATAAAGGGTTGGCATACATAAAAAGTAACGAAACGAAACCACTTTGGTTCATGATCATAGCTAAAGCTAATACGGTTATTATTTCTTTTTCCTGGCGACAAGTTTCCACTCGAGAATGAAAACTAGAATTAGAGATAATCATGCTGTGGAAATAATAGAACCAGAACTAAGAATTATTAGTTATTTCAAGACGATGAATTATGAATTTATTTTATCTATAATGCGATTCTACTACAAAAAATGAAAATCACGAGGAAATAAAAATAGAACCGCGGCAAACTCGTATGGACCTCGACATCCGGATTTCAGTTTGTACTCGCTACTCAAATTTAATAATGATGATGTTGTGTACAAAATGATTTAGGACAAAACGTAGAACCTATTACCGACTCTCTGTTAAAACAGGGGTTGCTTTTAAAATTTGAGAGGTTATGAGAGAGGCAGTTATCTTTACGAACCTGCTATCTTCTAAATCTTTAAGATGAATGAAAATCACGAGGAAGTAAGACATTTGGCAAACGCGTACGCCTACCTCGACATCCGAATTAGTAGATAGTAGATAGCCGCTTTATAAAGATAACTGCCTCTCTCATTTAACCTCTCAAATTTGAAAAGACAGCAGCCCTTGTTTTAACGGAGAGTCAGTAATAGTATCTCATCATTGTTAATACATTTGGGTGGCGAGTACAAATCGAAATCTGAATGTTGCGGTACGTACGAGTTTGCTCCGGGTCTATTTTTACTTCGTCGTGATTTTCATTTTTTGTACGCCTCACCTACAAAATAAAGAATCGCAATGGAGACCAAATAAATTCTCGAATCATCTTGAGTTATTTACTTCTATTGTGGAAATAGTAACGTGTAGTCATGTTACCTAACACTGAAGAGATGGCTTAGTTTCTTTTGCTGCCAAATGGTCGTTTGTACTAGCGAAACCAGTTGCACCCTATCATTTAAAAAACAAACAAGTTGGTGCATAAATATCAGTATCACTAACAGCACCATTACCATCTTTTCCAGGTAAACTCACCCGTTGTAATGGAATTATATCGTTTTCATTTAATTTGTCCCCAGTCATCGGATGCAGCCAATCCTTCTTAATTAGCTTTTGAACACAATCCATTGTAACAACATCGCCCCTAATAATGTAAAAAAATGGTTTGATTTAGAAAAAGAACAATGTTTAAGCCAAACACTAAACACAACTTTTAACAAGCTTATTACGTGGTCTTTAATACTGCGCAAGGTACGGAATTAGTCAAAGTATCTCCAGTCACAGGGCACATGTATCTTGCATCTTTCACGATTAGTGATCTTTTGTCACTGGGGTCCTTTATCTCCGTAAACTTTACTTCAATAAGTTCCTTAACTTTGAGGGGCTTTCCACTCATTGGACAACGGATAGTTTTGTCCTGTTTGTAACAAAAAAGCAAGACCAAATAAATTTTTATAGACATACAAACAAACATAAATCATATGTACATTTAAATCTGATAATGACTTACAGGCTTTTGTATAATTGATTTTTTTGCTTCTGGAGTTTTAGAGGGAATCCAAAAACTAGGCACATTTTTGTCCCTTCCAGCAGCCATATTTGATATTGATGGACCAGCCTGGGGTTCTAAACGTTAATTAATCATAAATTATTAAACAACTTTATCTTGCAGACTAAAAAAATCGTTTAATAATATTATAAATGTGTTTATTTCGCCAAACTACTAACTTTTATCTTCATAGGTGGATTTCACGGTTATGTTGCTTTCGGCTTTAACGAATTTCTGTACCTTATTCGCTTCTTCAATAATGGACAGTTCCTCTAGCTCTTTCTCTTCTTTTTTCTTCTGTCTTTCGTACTCTTTCAGTGCTCTACTGTGTTCATTCTTTTTTGCAATAACGTATTCAAAAATTGCTTCCTTGTCATATAAATAGCCGTCCAAACTGCCATCATAGTTAGTTATTAGCATTCAAATTTTACACGTACATAAATTGAAATTGAGACATCTCTTGTAGTCAGTAATAATATTTAGTTTATTAATTACGTTATAACTGGGTTCCTACAGGGCTGTAGCGTCAAACAGCAGCAATCAAAGTTTCGAACTGAATCTTTTCCCAAACGCTGTTGCTGACTCCCGTAACCCGAGGCCTGAGAATCTTTTTTCCGCTCATGGTATGTATAGACTGCACCAGCAGTGCAATTACGTGCATGTCGCGTCATTATTTATTTAGTTCTGCAAATGTAAAAAGAGTCTACAATACTTGTTTAAAATTAAATTGTAGCTAGCTACTCCTTCACCTCCAATTGCGCTAATTTGTGGTAGAAAATTAAATGTGCCAAACTACATATGCTAAAACAACTGATGACAAAAACACTAGTTGCTAACTCTGCAAACTTGGCTGTTTTTTATTATTCCCTTTTTCTGGACACTACCAGAAGATTATAAAACTTCTGGCGGTTGTGAGGAAAGGGACTGTTAGTACTGTTACTGCAAGAGTTTAGAAATTCATTTAATATTTTCAACAATACCTACCTTACCAATACTGACAAAATATTTAATTAAAAGTAAAACGTTTGTTTTATATTTCTGAAAAATTTAAATAAATTTACTGCCCTGAAATTTGACTGTAAACTTGTTTATACGCAATGGAAAAAAGCTTCACATGATTTACTATCTGAGTAAAAATTAAAATGTGAGCCAAATTTCCCACAGAAATAAGGGGCACAGTGGTATGAGTGGTAACAATTCTGAAAGAAAAAGGAACGGTGTCGTGTGGCGTAGCCGACCACGCCACCTTTGTTGGATGCTAATAATGCAACGCGTGGCTTACGCGCAGGTGGAGTTGGAGTGGATAAGACAGAAATCGCCAGCTTTGCTTGCCACTATTGTCAACCTAAAAAATAAAATTGAATTCCAAATTGGAATTTCTAATCCAATTTAAGATCAAAATTCACTCAAAAAAGTGAAAAATAAATTCCAGAAAAGAAGTTAGTGGTGACAGAAATGAATTAATTGTATTTGAAATACAATGAAAAGTTGGATAGTTAATTTAAAACTTCAATGCAACTGTTTCTTCCTTGATCTGTCACTTTTATAGTTTTATAAAAGTTTTATACTTTTATGTAATGTTACATTTCATATCAATATAATATATTGGCGGATTGGAGGACTTGGTGGTTACTTTTCACCATTATTATTGCAATTTCTTCATGTACAGTTTCTTCTCCCCGTCCCTCCAAACAACAAGGAAGCCTGCACTTAAACTCTTCAGCCTAGCAACTTATTTTTAGTTTTAGTCAACCGATTTTCATTGAATTTTCATGTCTGCTGAAGTTGTTTAGTTGTTAGTAATAAAAATGCATTGCATATTGGAAATAAATTCTAAATTTTCTGTGTTAAAAAATAGTTGATTCGTGTTGCCTCCTTATGTATAAACGCAACAGTCTGTTAACTATTCGATGGAAAGGTAAGTATACCACTAAATTTTGTTTGTTAGATGTTTGAGATGAAACGAAAAGGTTTTTCAAAACGTTTGTAATACTTTTTGTTAATGCATACACACGTAAATATTGTTTGTATGTACATATTTTTTACTCGTGCAGTCTTTTAAAAAATTTCATTACTACAGTTCGTCTTCAAACGATGCGTTTGCATCCGGTGAAT
>JAHZMT010004546.1:0-11861 GCA_027743785.1 Sinhomidia bicolor | reverse complement strand
TGTAGTAGACCGTCGTAGGTATAGTCAATAGAACGGTTTTTAAGCTGAAGAGCGTATGTACATTATGCAAATTCATAATAATATCGTTAAAGGTAGATAGATAGATAGATAGAGCAGCAACAACGGGAACAAGTCATCCTTATTATAGCATGGATCAGCAAAGACCATGGTTCGCTTCTACTACCATTACGTTGACGACACAAAGAGAAACGAGAGAAGAACAACAGAATCATCAGTACAGTTTTTATTGAAAAGACGACGATGATTTTGATGATGACTGTGACGATGACAAAATGATGATTATGGTGGTAGGGTAGGTGGTGGGAGTGTGTATGGTGTGATGGACTCTTTGCATAATACTTATCTAATAATAAAATATATGTACATAGATATATATATATAAAGTAATGATAATCATAATGTGCATAATATTAAAAGTTACAACAGAGACGAGAAACAACAGCAGCAGATTTTGTTGGCGCTGCGACACTACTTTATCCAAAGAAGCATATGATTTCGTCGTCCTCACTCACACACACATGACAGAGAGATGATGATGATAATGATGACGGTGAACTAAACTATCAGAACTGTTTTGTTTGTTTGTAAGAATAATAATAATAATAATAATAATGAGAATCGAGAGCAAAAGTAATGATGAGAATAATCCTGTAGAATGTAAAGTTAGTGTGAAGAGAACTGATATTGATGAAGAGGATGGATGGCGATGCGATGCGATGTGCGTACCTACGTACGTACTGCGTAATATTATGAAAGTGTGCTGCTGGTTTTTTTATTACTGGCTGCTTGCTGCTTTAACATTATCATCATTATTATTGGGATGATGATGATGATGATGATGACGGTGACTGGTGACAGTGAATGAAAAGACAAGTTATATTAATAATAAAAATAATAATGATAATATGTACTAATATTTTTATGTAATGTATGCATATTGCTTTGCTGCCATCAATTATTGTCGTTTCGTTCACGTGAATGAGTGCGTTTTCAAACTAACCATTTAAAGGAGACTCTGTTAAACAAGTAAAAAGTAACAAGGTAACGTCGTTGCCCTCCGCATCATCATAATCATCATCATGAGCAGCAGCAGCAGCGTCATGTCAGTATCCTTCTCCAACAAGCTTGTAATAGTAGTAACAACGAATGTTTTATTTTGCATCAAGGCATACATAATATGTAAAGGGAACGAAAAGAATGACGATGATAACTTAAAAAAATCAAAGAGGTGCATTATGCACTACTACACTACACCGCGTTGCATTCCACCTGAATTATAATTTATCAAAAAAAAGTGCCAAAGATAATAAAAAGTACTAAAGGAAGATTACAACATTCAATGCTTTAAAAAGTATGTATGTATATTTAAAAAATGCAAAATTATTACTTATTATTACATGTTATCATTTCGTATACAATGTATGGAGAAACATGCATATACGTATTTCTTTTTAATCACAGTTTCAAGTCATGCACAGTCTTTGTAACTATTATTCACAATCAGTTGAATAATATTGCACTTAATTATAAAAGTAATTATTTCCACTTATCTTGCACATCTATTAAATAACTTTTCGCTGCGGCCTACACGCAAAAAAAAATATGCTGTTATTAAGCTAAGTCAATGTATCGTGTATTTAAATGCACATTTTTAAAAAGTAAATACACACACATATATACATACTCTCGCTTGAGTAATGAACACGGTAATCATACCCATAAATGTAGCCACTACTACTACTACTCCATACTACGGCTATATAACAACAGACAATAACATCAACTTTGAGTGATGATGATGATGATAAAGAATCTCTGCGCTGATAGAAGAACCAACAACTCGTAGAATAATGTTTTGCGGTAAACCTTACATGATGATGATGAGGCATATATATGCCTCCCTACATATATAATATATACCACTGTCATGTTTCTTCTGATACTGACGCTGCTGTTGCTCTGCATTCAACGTTATTGTTCCTATATCGAGGTACATAGCAGCAGCGTTTGCATTACTTGTTGTGTGCAAGTCTGTCAGTCAGTTTTGTGTGTGTGTGTGTTTTTTTTTCAAATTACAGTTCCCACTACTACGCAACTTCTCCCTATAGCTACACTTAACAAACTAGTATTATATAATGACATATTATTATATAAAATGGCAGACATCAACTGTATACACTGTAGGTAGATGATGACATGGTGCAAACTGCAAAAAAATGCAGGAAACTCTTACTTTCGTTGAGCCACTAAACCCTTTTTTGCTAGATATCTTATACCTACTACTGTTATACTGCTGCTGCTGCTATGTATGTGCTGCTGCCCCATTCAACTAGATTTTCATTTCTTTTCATTTTCATTCATAATCCTTTATACGCACCCTGCTGATTACGTAATAATCTAACTGTACGTTATAATATACAGCGCAGAGTGAGTTTTTTTTTGCTTGATGCAATTTTTCAGCTTTGCAGAAACAGAGAGAGAGAGAGCAAAATAGCTGAAAGGAGTATATAAAGCGTGTGTGCCTTAACAATAGACAAGTTGATTGAACATGTCACAACTTTTACATTACATGAATTTTATACCTACCTCTTTACGATTAGCACGTATCTCATATAAGATTGGTTGGTTGGTTAGCTGGCTGGCTGGCTGGCTTGATATTTAGAACAAAAACATCACGACAATCATTCGTTTAAAACGTCTGCGTGAGTAGACGCGACGTGGTATCACATTTTCTTAGCCGGTGATGGCAATGAGATATTATTATTATTATTATTTTATGCTTTAAAAAATAGTTTAAAAGGATTTAAAGGACGTCGACATCGCCATTCCATACAGTGACGGTGATGATTATAAATAAATCGTAGGAAAGGTTTTTAACAACAAGTAAGTTTTATTATTGAGCAGCAAAAGTTGAGAAAAAGTAAAATATTTTACTATTTGTTAACGTTGTTCGCTCGCATACATACATAACATACATACATCTTGTTTCTGTTTTGTTCTGATCATTCTGCGCGAGCACCAAAAACTACCTACCTACTCACCACACATGCACATTATTATTATTATAGTGCTCAACTACCCACATATATGAATAAACTGGACGAATAATCCACCCACAATGATATACAGAGGAAATCCTTTGGTTTAATATTTATACTGTAAATTACCTTTTTAGTAGCCGCGCTGTTTTAGAAAGAGATTTATCTAGTTTAGATGCAACAGCCGTGTAAACACTTTTCTGATTTTGGACCTAAGCGTAAAAATAAATATTGATTTCAATTGTAAGTATCGATGGTCTACACTGGCTGTTTATTTCTTTGCCATTGGCATTTATTCGTAGCTGATCATAATAATTACAAGGAAATAATTATAGAATCTCTACAAGAAATAGGCAGAAAGACATGAAAGTACCTTTCCTCCTACTCTCTGCTGCCTCATACAGACGAGTCGATTTACACTCCAAAATAACCACATGCATGCACTTTTCATGCGAAAATTACAGACGCAAGTCAAACACAACCAAACTGACCGAGCGAAGGTGATATAGTATATAGCAATAGTGGTCGTAGACAAATAATATTTAGTGATAATAATAATGATAATGGTAAAAGAAATGAAAATCTTAAATTATTATACACAAGTAGCTATTGTGTGTCATCAAATTGTACGTAAATATGGAAGGTGAAGTGATGCTGCTATGCTGCTGCTGCTGGTGTGGTGTAGCATACATATACACACGATTTTTCAACTTTTGTATTAAATACTCTGCTCGTTTTGCTATTTTATAATCATGCCTTTCCTTATCCACCTAATTAATTATTTATGTTCTTTTGCTCACTCACACTGCTGTATGTCCATACGTTTAAAATAATAATAGTAGTAAGTAGTAATAATAATAACAAAACTCCAATATACAACAGTATCCTTCCTTTTGTCTTGAAATGTTCCTTTTTATCCACACCAACAACACCATCCATCCCACGTGGTTTACTTAATGCTCAATAAACCGTCCGTATAAAGGTATGTACAGTAATATTGTTACTATTTTATGATACATGACTGGTCTGCAAGGTGCACACAGGTAAACAAAAGCAAAAGTATGTAACAGCAAGATCCGCACATAACACATATATACACAGACAACAGAGCAGGATAAAATGCATATCAGTCATCATCATCATCATCCTATTGCGCATTTCTAGTACAGCGAGGCTCTCATTCAAGCACAATATTTTTTATGAGTGCACATGGATATTTTATGAGAAGTAATTCAACATGTATACATTTGCTGGCTTGCTCGGTTAGAGCATGAATGATGATGATGACGATGATATGATGCATGCAATCCTGCTCTGTCCATCCACCAAAATATATATACCTACCTAGGTATATACATACGCTGTGTAGGTATGCACTACATATTTTAACAATGAAATTGAAATGAGCAAGAAGAAACAATATTCAAAACGGTTGGCTTTAAAAATGTACCGTGATGTTTTAGGCGAATTTAAATGCACGCATTCAGCTGTGTAACAAATGAAAGAATATAAATATTTCTTGTGTGAGTGAGTGACTGCACACACACAGAACGTTTTTTTAACCAGATTCATTCACGTTGTTGTTGCTGCGATTTGTTGTTATTATCATTATTGAAGGGCCAATGAAAATTTCAATTATTATTATTGTTGTTGTTTTTTCTTCCACTACATATGATGATCGTCTTCTGACTGCTGCTGCGTCTTGCCGTTGTTGTTACATAACTTTTTGTCTTGTAACAGGAAAGACTTTTTAGAAACTTAATGTGCAGAAAAAAATGTGGAGGTATAGGTTACATGTTTGATGTTGTGTATGATGATGATGATGATGATTATGATGGGACGTTTGCAGGTAGAATGCATACGTTGTTGTGCATTGTTGTGTGAGAGGAAGTTTTTCTTTAACAATGAGCAGGGGATATATAACGTATTAAAAATATAATATGTGGATGCAGGCATCATAAAAAATGTAAGCATACGACACGAGGCAAAACATGTAATAAAATTGATAGTGGTGCTAGAAGGAGGTTGGGTGGTATGAGCAGTGCTGTAGTTGTTGTAAGGGAATTGGCTCTTTAAAAGCTAAGTGTACAGGGACTTGTGTACTGCTACTAAGCTATACAATGTATGCAGTCCTTAAATTATAGTACAATTTTGTTGTGTGGTGATGTAGGTGTGTGTGTGTGTTTGGAGTGGTGGTGGTGGTGTGAGTGAACGTACGTGAGTCTTCGCCATTTTTAATTAGAGAAGGTAGATGATATATTGATTGAGCGGAAAACGTCTTTTTGACAGTAATGAAGTGAGTGCAGTAGAACGGCAGTACATCTTGTCATTGCCATCGTCCTGAGTATCATTATTATTACGGCGGCTACCTACGTACAGTTCATTAACCATTAACTGACTGTGCACCAACTTTGTATATTATTGTATATTGCATGCAGTAGTATTTATATTATAATATAGTCCACAATAAATTCAATCCTCTAGATAAACTTGAACGTATCAAATTATATAAATTTAGTAAGAAAATGAATGAATGAATAAATAAACCAAGCTGAACGTTCAACTAAAAATCATATATATAAAATATAACCAACTCTTGTAAAAAAAATACTTCAGCGTTTGCGTTATTGTATAGTCTACTTGTTTCGTGGCAATAAAAAAATAAAATGGTATCGGGGTTGCCATTTTCATTCTGAATGGTTGCCGAAGTGTATTTATTATTTAATACATAATTATGATATATGTATGTATGTGTATTTTATGATTATGGTATCAATTATTGAAACTGAAAGTCGTCTGTAAAAAAAAGATAGATTAATCTAAAGACAACGCAACGTGGACAGACACGACTCCCTGTATATAATTTTATGAAAGTGTTATATAATCATACAATAATCATCTCACAGTCAGCGAACAATCTTACTTACTTGCTTACTTACTCTGCTTGCTGATGTATCTACTAGTCTGTCAAATTGCTTCACCACAGTGTTAAGTACTTTTTACTGTACGAAATGAATGAAAAGTAAGTTGCTCTGCGTTCCTATGCTCATGCTGCAAAATATTGTCATGGTGACTTGAAATAGAAAATGGCACAGCGGCATACTACCATACGAACCAACCAACAAAATTATAAAATGTTTCTTTTGCAACACACACTACTCCTCTAAGAGAACAAACTGCTGCTGATGCTGTATACGTGTTAATAATAATAGTGTAGGTATGTATAAATAGCATATATAAGGAATAAGTGCTATGACAGCACTATCATCATCATCAGCAGCAGCGGTAGTAGGCAATACAATAATGGGCATTATTGCAACTTGCAACAATTGTTTGAAGCTTATTGAGCGTTAGTTGCACACCAAGTCGTTGTTATTCCTTAGATTTTTTTTTTCGTTTTTTTTTGCCGAGTAGTGTTGTGCCGGAACGTCTATACAACTTGATAGCTTGCCTATATATAAAACCATGTGATTTTTATTATGCATTATGAAATGAGCGTTTCTACTGCTCAAAAGTAATTCGCCAGTACAACAGCAGCGGGAACTGACTTAAGGCTAGGTACTCTTATAAAAATAATGTGCATATTTATTTACCACGACGTATGCACCATCATCACCACCACCACCATCGTCGTCGTCGTCGTCATCATCATCTCTTTTTTAAAGGTGATGGTACGATAAGAAAGGAAATTGAAATTATGGTATGATTTATTCTTATATTGTTATTCAATCTCCTCGACATTTTTCACTCTGTGTATATATGTATGTATGCATGTGAGTGTGTATTAAGTAAATACAATGCAACGATGATGATAATTTGTTCCTTGCTCATTCCTTTCGCTTTCCTTGTCATGCTTTTCACAAAAGTATGAATGAAAAAAGGAGAAAATCTAATCACGAGAATGACAGATCTTCACCTTATTATGAATCTGCCAAAGCGGCAGAGTAAAATATGAAAAAGGAATTAATCAGTATCAGTAATCATTACTGCCAACTGCAACTGCCGACAGAGCTGCTGCACAAAAAAAGTACGTAATGTAAAAAAAGCATGCATGTATGTATGTACAGACGTACAACGTACGCACGCACATACATAATATTTCCTTCTTAGGTTAGTTAATAAGTTGTAAATGCAAAATTCACATATGAAGCGTATTTTTGTCATGCTTGCATACCTGCTGCAGAGACAGACTATCTGAACAGTATCATCTCTGTATGATTAATATTATGTTAGTTATGTTGTTACTACTACTGCTGTGACGATTCATCTTCTTTTTGGTCACTGCAATTATTTTCATTTTAGCTTTTTAAACCCGTAATAACGTGCGCATCATACTTTTGAAACTTAAAAAAAAATTTCTATGATATTTATCTGAACACAACGGATTTTGAGAGTTAGTTAGTACGTTATCTTGTCAAATCCGTTCTACAACAACATTTGTACTCATATTTTTTATACAAGCTGTTAGTTCTAACGAAGAGCTTCTATCAAAAAATTGAAAACTCTGAAGACGGACTTTCGCCTTACATGCAAAAAAAATGCCACAGCCTTGCAAGGATTCTAAGGCACAAGAGAGTGCAATAAAAGCAAAGGTAACTGGAAATTTCAAAATACATAATATGCTGCTGTATTTATGAGTGGACAGTTGAACAGCAGACACACGTTATATATTTTACACTGCTATTAGCAAAATAATCCGCCCAATGCTTTAGGGAATTATTACTCAACTCAAGAGCAATCATTTTAACAGTATCGACATTTGAAACATCACAAGACGAACAATAAAAAAACTGTGCGGTGTGTTGGTTGGTGAGTACAATACAAAGCAACAGAATACACTAAATTACTTTGGGCATGTCTGAAGAACTCTTAAAGTCTATATGCTAGCGGCACTTCAGAAGAAAAAAAATGTCATATTTTATCATTTTATTAACTACGTTAAAGGCGAAGCAAAGGGAGTATATTGGGTAAAAAGAATGCTTCTGTTCTGTCCGTCCGTCCGTCTGTATGCTACACATATACATACATACATAATAAATACATAAGCCCCTACCTAACCACATCATATTATGCTTTGTTCATTTTGTCTTGTTCTTCGTAGACTAAGATTAATTAACTTATTGATTGATAGTGGAATTGAAAAACTTTTTTTAGTTGAAAAAAAAGAAGGGCTCAATGTATAAAAAAAACAGTGTCCCTTCAGCTGCGTATTTCTAACCGTGTTTTACTACTTTTTCTTGCAATATAAATTTTTTTATCATACTTCTAATGATACTGCAAACATTATAATAATTTATATGATATATCGGTTTTGTCATTGACACATGACGACCAACCAGAGAAGCACGGGAGGAGGGATACTTAAGTGTAGAAGGAGGTGTTCTCCCTTTTTTTACAAGACCATTTCATCATCATAACTACACGAAAGAAGGAAAGTGGAGCATCCGCGCGCGCGGTACGAATAAGAATACTGTTATTATTATTATTATTATCTATCTTTCTACTCCTTCCACTTGCACTCACTCCGTCGCTCTATCCTTTTTTAAGTATGCTTGGGTGAGACGGCCTGGAAAAAGTTTTTTAAAGCATTTTTTAAGTAAGAAAAGTTGCACTTCTTCATTTATCCTGTATCGTTTGTATGTAGCACGATGATAAAATATTTTTGAAATTGCAGAGGAGGGGAACAAGGTTGTTGCTGCTGCTGTTGTTGTTGTTGCTATTACTGTGCTGGAACGTCACACAAGCCACACCACCAAGCTGGATGACATTATTGTGCACTACTCTGGTAGAGTAGAAAAAGAATAAATAAATGGTGGAGTTAAAAATGGAAGGGAGTTTTTCTCTTGTTCAATCCAACAATTCCACTGCGATGAATAAGGTTTAAGCTTAATGCAATGCTACCTACATACACACACATGCTCGTCGTAAAGCTATGAAGAAAGATGATCAAAGCCACAGCAGCAGCAGCAGCACCACCACCACCAGAATAATATGCCGTGTGTAGTGGCAAAGAGAGAAAGAAAGAGAGGGGGAGAGATTTGTGTGCTGTGCTGTTGTAGTAGAGCACCAGGCGAGATTCGGATCGGAGAGAAAGAAAATAAGATGGAGAGTGAGAGGGAACTGCGGAATTAAGCAAGAAGTAGGGGAAGGGGAAAAAGTAGTAAAAGAAGTAAAGTAGCAGAGAGGCAGCAGTTCCAGCAGCTTTTCTTTCCGTCATATCATCATCCTAAGAGCATGTTTGTATGTATGTAAAAAAAATATTATGCATTGCATTTCTCCTCCACCTACTACTACTCCTACGAGTCCTACTCCTCTTGTAAGAATAAGAGTAGTGGAAGTAGTGCGATATGGTAGGTAAATCTAGTTGGTCGGTCGGTCGTCTCATTATGCGTGAATGACGTATTGTATTGCAGATTGCAGTAGTGCAGCAGCAATACTTTTTTTCATTCTGTTGTCGTTGTTGTTGCTGCTGCTGTTGCAGTGAGTTTTCCTTAAAGTGCCCTTCTCCAAAATAGCAAAACAATGACATAGAAATAATAATATGAAGAAAATGTGAAAGAGATTTCTTTGGGCTGTTGTCTGTACTCAAGTACATATTATTCTGCTACCTACTACCTAAAACTTGTAGCCGCCTGCCTGCACCATAGAATAATAGCTGTAAAGACAAAAGGCTTTTTAACTGGACACGTTGCAGGAAGTGGAGGAAAAAGTAGGTAGCAAGCAGCAGCAGAAGGGCGTGATGATGATGATGTTCAATGCAAAGTAATAGTGGAGTAGAGAGACACTGCAAACGAGAAAATATGGAACAGGAAAACGAATCAAGAGGAAAACCAGAGAGTAAGACTAGAGGAAAAAAATAGAGAGAGAGAGAAGGAGTCAGTCAGCTTTACAGCTAGCTTCAGTTCTCCAGCCCAAGCTGAAGTCATGAAAACAGCAACAGAAGCAATAGAATCGTCATTGTAGAAAAAAACAACCCTCCTCCTTCTCCTCTATTCAGAAAGAAGTATCACTTTTTAAAAAACTTTTTGTATCTTATAATACCCGATTCAACACGAGGAAGTAGCAGCAGCACTAGAATAATATCTCTCTGTTTTTAGCATGCTCCAAAAAAACCTAATCGTAGGAAGAAGAAAAGAGAGCCTTCAAAAAAATAGTTTTTTATCATTAAACTTTACACCACTAAATATTTATAAGCTGTGGGGAAAATGTTTATTTTATATAACACTTTGCATGAGTGTAGAGCATACCTCTACTTTTCCTTGTACAATTTATAACTTGGAGTAGAATGTTTAGAATTTTGGATGCGTGTTTGTGTGCGTGTGTGTGCGTCTGACAATGAGAAGAGGGATCAGCGGAGTGAGCTGGATTTTTTTTATTTCTGTTTATCTAGCAGCCTTAATACCAGCAACATTGCCGTACGGAAAAACAGCAAGACAGTCAGTCACCTCTGTTGGTGCTCATTTAGAAGAACATTAAACTTTTCCTCGTAATTCCAAAGTACGAAATAACCTAAATAGCATTCTTTTCCCTTTTTTAAAGTAAGCAGTAGTAGTAGTAGTAGTAGTAGTAGTAATCCATCTAACTAACTGTTGCCTGTGTAATACACGAGTTTTTAAAAACTACAGATAATAATACCTATTATACGGTAGTACAGGTAAAAGCGAAAAAGATAAAAAGCCCGTCATTTTGTGTCTTTTTTCACGCGACAGCAATAACACATTGAAAGTAGCTCAACAACAACAGTAGTAACATGCAGCAAACAGAAGTGAAAGAAATGGAAGGGAAAGATAAAAAAAAGTACAGAATATGCATAAATGTTACTATTATTAGACATGGTAGAAGAGTACCCAAAGAGAGAGAGAGAGAGTAAGCAAGTGTAAGTTGTCATGTTGGGTAAAAAAAGTAGACCATATGGAATGATTTTTCAAGTTCCATTCCAAAATCAGCATACACTTATTCTTGTATAAAATCTGCTGAGTTGCATGGTGGTGGTGGTAGTATTGGTTGCACTGTACCATACTCAGGGTACATGATGATAGATTCATGGAAGGAAAATAAGAAGAAAAAGTTTTTGTGTGTTGTTGCTATTATTAACAGGGGCGTACTTAAGGGAGGCCCAGGGAACATTTGCCCTTACAAGGGTTAGTAACTCAAAGCGATATTATGGTAATGTAGGCAAGCATAATACATTTACGCGCATTTATTTTAATCCAAATATTTTTTTTGATCGCTCCACTCGGTGCGTTTTTATTTTCATGCATAAAAGTTCAAACCTTATATTTTTAACCAATGATGCATTTATCTGGTTTGCATTTATGCATGTAAGTTGGCAAATTCAACATGAATTCAAATTTTTCATGTGATTATTTTTAACACTGTCCAAAATTTGACCAAGGTGCACAATTTTTAATTAAAACATTTAAGCTTTTAGTTGATGGTCTTCCCCCAGACCTCTGGATTGGTTACGCTAGTGGTTATTATTGCAGTTTTCGTATACTTTTATGTATACTGAGGCTGTTATACTAACAACAACTTAGTGGAATGAGGAATAAAAAAATAGGAATTTTGTTAGGGATAGAAGAACAAGTAGGGAAGAGAGTTGCTAGTTGGATTTATTGTATGATGATGGTGATGATGCATGATGGCTTTGACGCGAGTTGCCTTCTTTTGCCTTACAAACAACTGGCTCCGGATTCAGAGTTTTTCACTCACTATCACAAACACTATTACTAACACTATTCCCAAAGTTATTCCCTTATTCAGAGCGCTTTTCGCTAAAACCACCTTTTGGTAATAAGCTAT